>JAOTRH010000010.1:11342840-11361845 GCA_034768845.1 Heliamphora exappendiculata | reverse complement strand
GCCCTAGGAGATGGTGGGTTTTATTATTTATGTTAAGTATATATCTTCATATCCTTTTAGGAAGGAGAGAATATATATTTAATATTTTTTTGATATATTCCTATATATTAAAAAGAAGCTCCTTAATCAAAACCTAACCTTAATACTCTCTCCATAGCTGCCACCCCCACTCCTCTTAGGCAATTAATTTTGCCTTTTGGAGATTATTGTGTGAGAAGAAACCAAAAGGAGGAAGAGCACTTCGATCAGAATCTGTGCCCACATATCGTGATCGTTGTAGTGCGTCCGAGATATACGCGAGAAGGTTGCAAGGTCGTCTTCAATGTATTCGAAATTTCTTAAAATTTTTCGACAAGTTTCATAAAGATTTTAAGCAATTAAAATCTATCTAGTTTTCGTTTTTTATGAAAATCGCATACGTCGTTTTTTACGGTCACGACGTCAATTAATAAAAAAAAAAATTTCAGCTGCGCGGCTCACTCTCCAACAATGGTATCAGAGCCGCAGTTGCGTTTTTCATGAAAAATTATTGTACTAACCTCGGTTTTGTAGTTATAAGTTGTTACGATCCGGTTATATATTTGAATGAATGTATGTTTCAATATATCGTATATCTCGACAATTTTTGTTTCGAGATTAGATCGTTTGTACACCTCCTACGTGGGGTATAAGTTTTTGACGATGTAATATATTATTTCATTCTATTTTTTGCTTCAAGATTAGATAATAATTTACCCTTGTATTAAGTTAATTTATTTTAAAATTAACTTAAATAAATTAATAAGTTAAATTTTATGTTATTGTTAAGTTTTATGTTATTTATTTTAATATTTTAATATTTTTTATTATTTTTAAAAAATTTTAAATTCACTACTTAATTCGATCATTCCTAATCCCACAACTCTCCCCTCACTAATTATCCTTCATTTGGCGGACTAATAGTCCGAATTTGTCCGCCCAAATTATTAGTCCGGAGGCTTAACAAATACGGTATTGGACTATACTCCGGACTAATAGTCCGCCAAAACAAACATAGCCTAATTGTTTAGATTTCCTAGACTAATTTTGGCTTACTCTTGTAACACTTAAGTAGCTAGTGGATACATTTTTTTTTAAGGAAAAATAATAATTTAAGTAAAGAGAGCTAGAGAACGTATTATAATAAGGTAGCTTGGAGTAATTTTAAAACAGGCCTGCAAACAGCTATTCATTGGACGGTGAATAACAACACTAAGGAATTAAAGTACTAAGGTCTTGTTTGATGTTTGGGATTAAGGTGATGGATTGAATTAATAGTCCGATGAATTATTTTATCCCACGTTTGAGTAGCAAAATGTTAGTTAGACTATTAATCCTAAGGCTATGTTTGTTTTGAAATAAAAGATTAAGGAGTATTTAGTATCTCCTCACTAATAATCCTAGGATAATAAGTCCAATATATTGTTAATCTCTCATATTATCCATTCCCATGTTTGATTATTTCATAGGACATGACAAATTGGAAAGTAAATCTTATGGCCAAATGACAATAATACCCAATCTAATTAAAATCCAGGAAAATGAAATTAAGTTTTCTGAACTTTGCAAACTTTGAAGCTAGTATTATCCATTCTCAAGCACTTTTGGCATCCTGTAATATCTAATTAATAGGATGCTCAAGCACGTATTATCCATTCTCAGTTGAAGAAGTCAAAACAAGGTAGAAAAACAAACTCTGAACTTTGCTAATAAAATGGCCAAACAGTTTTTCTAAATAACAATATCCAGCAATGGCCAAACAATAATACCCAACCTAATTACAAAAAAAAGTAAATAAAACAGGTTTTCTGAATAAAAGATAAACTATTTTTATTAATAAAAAATTAATAATAAAATGTTTTTCTAAACCAAAAAAATAATGAATACTTTCTTTTCCTTTCAAGTAATATTGTTTTCCAAAAAAAATTATTATTATTTTCTAAGAAATAATAATAAAATAATCAATGAAATGCTATTATTTCAATAGCATCTGTTAAGGTTATATTTTATTGCTTTATACATAAATATATTCTATAAAAATATACGTGCTCAATGCATTTAGCTAAATCCCATAAAAATTGCAACAAAAGTGGCTAAAATAATTGAATCCCATAAAAATTCATGAAGAAGAACATTATATTCCATAAAAATACAGCAACCCATAAAAATATATGAAGAACAACATCATGCAATCAAGTTTACCAATACTTCAAAATATTTGGAATCTGTTACAAATGTTAGCAAACAAAAACGGCAACTGTTTAACATGGCCTACATAGCTAATAATATAAACCCTATCCCTATTGTCGGGAAGCATCCACCATCAAGAAGGCTCTCAAAAAGTGTAGCAAAATAAATTTCAAAAAGTACAACAAATTATATTTCATTTGTCCTTCCTATTAAGTAACTTCATCACCCATCGTAATTTCTCATCATTAGGTAGCTGAAGAACATGTCTAGTTTCTGGGCATCATGGCTTATACGCTCACAAGCATCCAACATTTCATCAACTGGTAGTAGTAACTTCCTCAGCTCGTCAATCAGTGCAGCCCTTTTTGATGCCAAGTCATGTGCATATCCCATTCGCTTTCCTATGAATTCTAATTTGTCATTAGTCACGGAAAGTAGTTCTCCAATTTTATCCCCAAACCCTGTTAAACCAGTAGCTACATCATCTCCAACCCTAGGCCTCTTCTTGCTTTTACTTTTAGCAGATGTTGCGGGGGGAAGTTCGTGGCTTTCGGCTGAAGCAGCAAATGGGTCCAGCGTCTGAAAATCCATGGTAGGAATGTTCCAATCACCGAACACCTCTTCGTTGTTCAGTGGCTCTTCAGCCATTGCAGTAGGATTTTTTGCTCCCTCGCCAGTTGCTCTATCTTTTCCAAATATTTGAATCCAAGAATCATAGTACGGAAACGACTTGTACCTTAAGTATTTTGCATCGACCTCTCTCTACAATAAAAAATAAAGTACGTCAAAGTTCATGAAATCTACACGTATATAAATAAAATAATATATTTACCTTCACAAATGCCTCCCACACAGAATCACTCTCTACGTCAACTGTCTTGTCTACATCATTCCACCCAAACCCACTGAGAGAAAGCATTGCTTGGTCACAATTGAAATGCTTCTTCCAAGTTTTCAACTTTGACTCGATGTGTGGATTACCTCGCAGATCTGTTCCAGATAATGACTTGTTCAAGTTGCTTTCTAGTTTTGTAAGGTACCCGGCTTTGAAGGCATTATCAACCTTCCACCCTTCTCTCACAATCGCAAGTAATGCCGAAAAGATAAACAACACCAATGTCTTACAAGAGAAACAACAAACAAATATTCCATCTACCCTTGTTCCCCCTAGTAGCCATCCATTCATTGTACATTTGTAGTGCAATTGCATCTCGCAACTCAATCCACTCATTTGCCGTCTCAATGGTGTCAATGTACTCATCTCTTGTAACCGGTTGATTTTCTATTGTCTCATCAAGGTTCGCTTCAAGAGAGTCTACTATCATCTCCTGTCGAATAAGATTATGTAACAAACAACAAGAAGTTATAATACGAATTTGGGTTGTGATTGGGTAAAATGAGTGACTCCTCAAATAGCTCATCTCATTTTCAACAATCCAAAAGTCCTCTCGTTGACATTACGTGCTTGAGCACGTTTCATGTTAAAGTACTCATGAGGATTCTGAGCTCTCCCTTCCCTCCATAGTGACAAGTGGTAACGTTATCCTCGATAGGGCGCAACGAATCCTCGACAATTCGTATACCCAACGTCGACTAGATAATAGTAACCTGTAATAAGTGACTTCTAAAAAGTATTAGGAAACTAGGCATTTCTTTTGAAAACTATGTTTGTTTATAATTATTGTGCATCCTTACCAGTTGGAACACGCAAACCATTAGGTTGTGTAATAGCATCTCGCAAAATTCAAGAGTCAGCTGCAGGCCCTTCCCACCCAGGCAACACAAAAATGAACTTCATGTCTTGGGAGCAAACACCCAGGACATTAGTAGCAATCTCTCCTTTTCGAGTCCTATAACGGCACTTGTCAACCTCAGAAACACGGACTCTAATGTAGATGCCATCTAATGCTCCAAGACAATTCTAAATAGAGACAAATGTGCAGTTATTATCATCAATAGTTATCAAAGTTTACAATGAGAATTTGAATAATAATAGCTATAAAAGTTTATTACCTGAAAACAACTCCACCTAGGATCGGTGCATGCTTCTATGACAGGATCAGGAGGCTTAAGTAATTCACCACAGAGGCGCAAAACGGCCCTTAGGACTTCATTAAAATGTTTACTTATCGTCTGTCCTGCTCTTATATAGTTATGCTTCAAGTTTCGTATCTTTAAGTGTTGTGCTAAAATGTTTACAAACATGGCAACCTTCTCCTCTAGTGGTACCCACTTTGAAGCCCTCAACCCCCCAATGGTTTGCACCATATGACACAAACGCATGAAACAACGACGATCCATTCGAAGTTGTTCAATGCATGTGACAACACTATCTCTCCCTAAACGAGTAACATAGTCCATTTGATGTTGATATCGATTTGGCACTCTATCTGTAAGTGTTCTCACGGTAGTATACCTCTCCATGACAACTTGAAGTACAACATAAATAAGAGTCGAGAAGATAAAATTCTTGCATTACTACTTGTAGAACAACGTATAACTCAAGCTCCTCATTGCTATCATCATCAGATTGATCTATGTTTATATCCATCTAAAACAATATTGAACTTATCAGTATGGATACATAATGAATCAATGAAGAAAACTACATATGAGAGCACATCTGCTGATTTTCAGTAATGTGACATCAAGCCCCAACCAATAAAATGCAAACTTTGATGAAAAAAGTAAAATACAATCTCATCTTATTTCATCATTACATTCTCATATATATACAAAATGCTTGTAACTGAAACTCTAGCTGACTTAACAAACTCTCACACTAACTGAATGTAACTAACTAACTATTTTAACATATATGTCTAACAATTTTATTCTAGCATATAAAACACAGCTTCTGCGACTTCGACCAAAGAAAAACAACTTATCAAATTTTATACTTGAATAACTGGTCGAGTCTCATATTTAGCTTGTGAGTGCTATGATAAATTTTTCGGTAAAACTCACTCTTAAAGGTGAACTTACAAATGGAGGATGTTCAAGTGATATATATACATATAAACCCTGATTGGCCACTCAAACTTTTTAACTTTTTTGTTAAAAATACAAGAACAAAAATCAATATAGCCCTATTCAACTGTTGGCATTATCTTTATGCCTCTTTTATAAAATCTTCTTTACTTAGGCAAAAGAAGATAAGAAATTGGGCCTTGTTTGGCAAAGTTATTTGGTGCCATTTTGGTGAGAGGGTTGCTATATTTGCAGAAAAGACTGGAAATGGAATATTGAGATGTATTTCTACAAATAATATCAGCCTACGTGCCAAGTTGTCATAGTGGTTACTTGATGGTTTTATAAATTGCCACATGTTATGTCAGAATGTATTGTTGTTGTCACCAATTGCATCATTTAAGGATTGTTTTCGCCCTCTCCTTTAGGATTTAACTGCAACTTTTGGTACATTAGAAAGTTTTGATCATTGAATTGCAAATAAGTTGGGAGACCTGCTCATGGAGTTGGTTATTAAAAGTCTAAAATATTTCCATTACTCAATGAGGTAAAAGCTTGGTTCTCGTGTCCTAGCTGTGGTTTTTGTGATGAATGATCTCAAGATATTCAAGTCACTTTTTAAGTACTGAATACTCCTTGTCCTGCATACAAGATCTAGATAGTCGCACTGTGTTTATTAATATAAACCAAGGGTTGAGTGCTTCTATCTCGGCCACATTTTCTCTATTATTGCTGGTGGATTGATTGCTGTAAGTTTGACTTTATTGCACAACTGAGCGTAGTAAACAATGTACTAGCTGTTTAAGTATATTAGGTTTGAAGCATCTATATCTCTACTGCATTGGTGTGAAATTTGGAAGGCCCAAGTATTAGAAACCTGATTCAATTGATGGTTGTGGTGGCTCAACTGTATATCCAATCAAAAGACTTCAAATGTGTAAGCATTAACATTAACAGAGTATTTGAAAGTCCTCAAATTACTGAGTGTTTCTGACTTCTGTGTTCCTATTGTATGTCTGTGTTCCTATTGTATTTATTGTTGCTCACACTGAACCTGTGATTAGACATTGGACACACACACACACACACACACACACACACACAGCTTATGTCTATAATATTGGTTGTTACAGGCAGGACATTCTGTTCATATTGGTGGGCTGATGAGGCTAGATTTAGAGGAATTGTCAGCAGATTCTATTTATATCACAGTGTGGGCATCTCCTTATCTTCCACTACACATGGGGAAAACTGAGAATGTGCACAAAATGCTGGAAGATCATTTTGGTCATCAATTACAGGTATGTTTCATCACCTACTAGTGGTTATTTTTGTTTTCCTTGCTCTCTTATTGCTACTCCCACATCATTTGGCAACCGTAATTTGTCACACGCAAACGAGTTTTCGTTCCCTTGGCCATAGTCTTATGTGTTAGACCTATCTGATGGGTCTTACTCATGAAATGTACTAGTAATAGTATCAGGTTGAGCCAGCCTGATGGAGCTTAAATATATACTTCGTGTTACCTATGAGGATCGTGTTGCCACCCTTCAGCTTCAAATGATTCGACATATTATTTTTTTTCTACTTCCCTGTTGAGATTTTTTGGAGAAGATTCCCTGATTAATAGGTCCAAATCATCCCATCCTATATTTTTGTTCTGTCTGACCTAAAAAAATCTCCTGCTTTAAAGCCATCCATGGTGGTTTTTGAATATTTAGGTCTTATTATGGTGCTTGAAGGCCCATGTTTTAGGTTTGAGGCATAGACGAAAGGTGCCTCTTGCTTGAATGTTCTAATTTCTGCACAATGCACTGATCTTTAATTATGATCTTATTGTCTTTTGCCTGATCCTCTGCTCCAGCCACCAATTGGGGAGAAACATGTTGATGAGCTCGGGCTATGGGCTAGAAAAGAATTTCGTGTCTGTGGCCACAGTTGGGATTCAAGCTCCGTAGACATTGCTGCTGCAGGTCTTGGTTGGTTTGCTATAGGTCTTAAAGGAGAGGCTTTGCTGGGAGTTTGGACTTACGATGGAGTTGATGTTATTCTTCGCAATTCTTTGATTCCCCATAGAGCACAGAGTTTTGAAGTTGCCGGGTTTACAGTCTCAAAAATCGTCTCCAAGGCCGATCAAACTTCAAATGAGTTTCAGCACCAAAGTGGAAAAAAGCACAAGCATAGCGACTTGAAAGCAGAATTAGTGACCTAGAATGCGACTGTCTATCAAAAATCGGCTAAAAAAGCATGGACCTGATCGCTGTTACAGATCTTTTTTGTTCGAACAAGAAAGGATGTACAAGTTACCGTATCAAGGCATGAATATACTTCTGATCCAACTTGATTGTTGAAATGAGAATGATGATTAGTGGTTCTTCTTCCGCGATAGGAATCCAGGATATCTGATTTGGACAAGGGATAACTTGAAATCAAGACTGAAGCTCAGATTCATTACGGGACTGCACGTCAAGTTTTGGCTAGTATTTACCTATTTGAACAAGGTGATACCTGGGTTTTTATTTTATTTTTTAAAAATGGAGGTTTAAACCTTTCTTCTCATCGCTTTTCTCTATTCAAGAACGCATTCTCCAAAGGGGGACCCTCTTCCTTAGGAGTCAATTCTATTTGCAGTGGCCCGCATTCTTTGACTTGTCTCTTGTCTTTTACTTTTCCTAATGTTGAGAGGTGTGTGGAGTATAGTTTCAACTTTCAAGTTGGTGTAATGTAGACTACACCCAAAATGGATTTGGCCAGTATATATTCATTTTGTGGTTACTTTTGTTAGGTATGTAGTATTACTGTGAAAATATTCATTATTTTGAATTTGAGGAAGTATGACAATATCAATGATTGTTACATTGATGTTTTTAATCTCTTCACCTTTTTCTTCATCATTTGATTTAGTTTCAACAGATGCCATATTAGGGAAATAAAAGACCCGATTGACCACATCTTCCATGGGTGGTTCATTTTTAATTGGGTCAAGTTTGTAATATTTGGTCACTAAAGAGGGAATTTTTTTGGTGGTTTTCTCAATTGGACAATTGAGAACTATCTACAAATTATGACCATTGGTTAATGGAAGATTATTAAGCATTTTTGAATTTTCATGTTTCATTATCTGCATGTAAGGGTTGTCAAAGTCCCGGGCCGCATAATTAGCACTCAACCTTGTCCGTGGCCGGCCTTTGTGCGGTGGATTTTTTGTGGCTAGTTGGGCTGGGCTTAAGTTGAAATAGTTAGCCTAACTGAGTTAACGCGTAAGCTAAGTGCGAGCCAACGACTAATTGATTTTTTGTGCTAGAGTTTTGTGAAATAAGAATAAAACTTAAAAATAAAATAAAATACACAATATAGTGAGAGAGAGTTTGACGAGGCCGGTAACTTGCGTTGGAAGTGAGATAGTCAAGACAAAAAAGAGAACGGAGTGCCATTTGGTCATATCTCGTTTTTCTTCTGTCGTCTTCTCTCCTCCTTCAACATTGTTCTTGTCTTGGTTCTTCTTGTCATCCGCGTGTTATTCAGCAATGGAGAGATGAGTGTGACCTTCTTTTTTGCCTTTTGCTCAACTGTATTTATGAGCACAATACACACAAAAAATGTGTGTGTGTGTGTGTGTGTGTGTGGGAGAGAGAGAGAAAGAGAGAATGAAATTTTAGCCTTGTAACTGCACACAATCTGCACTTTGCAGACAGCACATCACGTGTTTGTGACTTGCGTTATAAGATATATACCAAAGCACTAAATACTTCGTTAACAAGTGAGATGCGTTCGTGAGATATGCGCTGAAGCACTAATGAAATGAGAGTCATAATAATGAAAAATCTCTTTCCCATAGGTGGTGGGTGGATTGTTCAGTAGGCCACATAGACCGAGCTATTAGGCAAGTCAGGCCTCAATTTCTGTACTCAAGCCTAGTGATAATACTATGTGGGCTTATTTAATTTGCTTGAGAATTGGGCTTAAACCGGGTAATGAACCGACAAATAAAATGATGATACTTGTATAGATATTCCTAATTAATACAAAAACGTACTATTTATTGATAGTCACTTTTAACTTTTTTGCATTAAAATTTGTGTTGAAATATTTGTGCTTTGTTTTTTCAGTTGTGTTACAGACACCAATAATCGACCAAACACAAATGTAAAACAAAAATTAAGACTCTAAGTACTTGAGTTTATAATCAATAGACTCTGAATACTCAGTCTTAATTTTTATTTCACATATCTGTTTGATCGGTCATTGATGGTATGTGAATTTTTTTTTTTTTTAACTTATAAACCAAAAACAATTGAGGATACCAGGGGTTGAATTGGGGCAATGAGCAGGCGACCCTTAGGGGTTGAACACTTGACCACTTGGACTAAAGTCATTGTTTTTTTTTTTTCCAATCAGAGTACTAAAGCCACTGAACAGCATTTTAATAGTATCAAATTTATTCCAAATCATTCAACAACTTAACCCTTTGTAAACTGCCCTTTTCCCAGACACTGTAAACGCCAGAACTTCGTGCACCAAGTTATCTCTTTTTTTTATTCAACAACTTAACCAAACTATTTAAATTTGCAATTAATTGCATTATGTCAGTTCTTGCTCAATAGCTAATATATGCATGAAAAATCCTTTATTTTAGTCAAGGCAGAACAAAATTGTAGCATAGTGCCATACTTTGCAACCTGACATCTTAATGACCCACTATTGATGACATAATAACAATTTTTTTACCTTTCAACAATTTCACCCACTTATCAATATTCTTCAACCTACCCAATCTTACTTTTCTTCGACAACTTGACAAATTGTCTTAATCCTACCTATAGATTGTTCCCTCCATGACTTCGACCACTAAACTACAACCTACCCAATCTTATACTCGAACAGACTACATCCAATCTCATACTTGACATGATGATTGTGTTGATATCAAATGTTAACAAATCCTAATCGAAAAGAAGTTTACAAAGAGAGTGTACAAATATAGCCCATGCCTTGTCGATGTGAGGCAATAGCAAAACATTATCCCTTCAAAACTCTAGAATTGAGGTTTCACCACGCTCAATGCAAAACAAAAGTAATTGGAAACAAAGACCCAAATGAAAACCTATCCACAAACTTCTCAAAAGTTTAGAAAAACCATGATCTGAAATACCAGAGGTCTAGTAAATCCTTAAATCCCATGCACCACCACCATTATCTCAAATAAGCAAAGGCACATCCAGCCATCCATCAACACCAAGTGCAAAATTTCAATCACAAAACAAAGCTAAAGTTCAACCATTGCAGGAATGTAGAGCTGTGAGGAAAAGCCAAAGATTACAGCTTCAGTATAGATATTGCATACAGGGGTAAAAGATGTTTCAACAGATGCAGCTCAAATCCTACCAACAATTTTTACAATTGCCACTGGGGATCAATATAAAAAAAGCAAATAAGAGCTGGAAAAAAAAAAGGAAGTGGCATCTGGGGTTTGTTGCTCTTTAACAAGCACAATCCCTTCCATGTAGAAAGGAATTACGATACGGTTCGTCCATAGCACACACAAGCTAGATAGAGATTCTTTGACCACTTCTCCTGCACGTAAAATCAGACCCGGGGTTATTAAATTTAAATCATTTGCCTCCAAAATACATAATGCACACTGCACACACATACATCATACGTGTATAAATAAAAGCAATTATATGTCCGTGTAATGACATTATTATGCTGTCTATCGCATAGTTTTTGAAATCTAAAATTAATTCAACAACGAATCATCACAATCTTGGATAAAATAAAATAAATAGATCAACAAAACTACGAAGCTGGAACACATTGCAGTGTGCCCAGGTTACTAAAACCTTAGCTTCTTAGGGTTTTTCATTTCCCCCATTTTCTAACAAATACCTAAGCTTCCCCTCAGAGTTTGAAGATGAATCCATTTTGTGACATGAAATGCTACAAGAGTCTCAAATTCCACAAAAATATTTACCTTAACATGTGTGCTTGGAAACTGAGATGTACGCAAAGTTTCCTGAGTTTCATCACCAGGTTTGCGCCTCGGCACACTCAAGATTAGAGCAGCTTGATCCCAAGTAGCAGCTGTTGATGTAATACGATAACCGGTATCCCAACGTCGATGGATACCCTCACTCGGATAAAGAAAATCCAGCTCAACAACCTATGTAGATAGTGATCGTTACGAAAAAAGTGACAGAAGAAACACATACTAAATCAACTGAATTATAACAAAAACATCTTGCAAACAATATCACATTGATGTAAGATTTGATCGCTGCACTAAACAAAACAGGAGGGGCCAAATACCGCCCACAGAGAGCAGATTAGCTGAAGTCAGCCAAGCAAAAACAGATGAACTCAAACATATATACGAATCATCGCACCAAGAAAATATAGTTTTTACTTGTTATTCAGTCCTGATTTCATCTTATATAAGACCATACCACAGCGAACGGATTTCAAGACCATTGCACAAGATGTGGCCCACCTATGGGTAACTTGTATAGCCCAAAAAGCTTTGCAACCCCATACTCTCCACTAAAGCATCTAAACCTACATCTTGTCCAAGAGGTCATTAGTTTTGCGAACTCCCATTTGAAAATAGATGGGGGAAATTACAGGATACCTTCAATCATATTACCTTCTACCTCCATTATATATTTGATTAAACCCTTAAATGTTATTATTTCTATCTCTATTTAAACATTCAACACAACACAAACCACAAATAATGAAACACAGAAATGAGATGGATACACCCAAGCAAGATGGAAAGACCTAATTCAACACACTCAAAACACACAGCCATTAGCCATCCTTCTTCCCCCGCATCCAATAATGTAATGCTAAAAAAACTAAAAAGAAGAAGAAGAAGAAGAAGAAGAAGAAGAACCTTCGGCTTTTTCTCCTGAAAACATAAAACTAACAGTTAGCCTTCCAGTTAGTCGCAGATTTAGAGTTAAACCATTTACAAGAGTAACCCAAAAAAACAATCAGTCATCTGGACATTTTCGAGAACAGTTTAAAAGCTCGAACAGTTTAAAATCCAAATGTGATTTTTCCATCATATTTTCAAACTCAAAAACAGATTAACATTTTTCAAAAATGAAGAGAATACATGGAAACAAGAAAACTCAACCTGATCACTAAACCCAGCATTGCGAGACATGACAACAGCCCATCGGGTACCAGCAGTTGCCATGGATGTCACGTGAAACCCTTCTCTCCACTTCTTATTTATCCACTTGAAGGGAAAGGAGTCACTAACTTTATAGGACTGTTGACTGTATTGGGTGCCTGCAAAATTAATCATGGCTTCAAAGGTTTCCATGAAACTATGAAAGTTTACCAGCTCAGAATCAATAGAAAAATGTAATAGTTGGAACCACACTGAAGATAGAACGAAAAAGAAAAGAAACATGCACACACATGAACGGACACACACAATCATAAATAAATAAGTAATGACAATGGCAAAAAGTCCTGATCAAAGAGAGGGAGGGAGAGTAGTCAAATATCCATCTCAAATTAATGCACAAGATGAGCAACTTAGCCTATTAAGGGGTGTTGGAACGCGGGGGAATAGAGATGTCTCCTACGTTAACAATAATATGTGGAAGTATCGACATAATTTCATAGTCATTCGGTCTGAAGAAACAATCTAAAATAGCAGAATAAATATTGTGACTGCAAGTGGGATGAGTCACAGACTAGGTCGCCATCTTTAAGACATTTCGCGGCTCTATCATCTCTATGCAAGTAGTTTGCAGCCACGCCGTCCCCAGGATGAAACATCCTAGAATCACGGCCTCTGTCTTGGTCTTCCCAACACGAAAGAAGACCGGAATACACCACACAAAGTAACGTAATAGCTCACAGAACATTTTTAAAGGGAAGGAAGAAAGACTTTGAAGAAAATCTGAAGCTGAAAAGTGGGAAGCGGGATTTAATTAGGCCAATCAGTGCGCTAATTAAGCACGCGTTTTGTTCATCAAAATCCAGAAGATTTTGACTTGATTTCAGGAAAGGATTTTTAAACGTTTGAAATCTTTTTTCTGATTTGAAATTCTTTTCTTCCCCAAAAGAATTGTGTCAAAAAATAGGTCTTACTTGACAAGAAGCCCAAGCCCACCCCAGCACTCATCTTTTGGCGCACGCAGGACGCGACGGGTGAAGCACGCACATTAAGATTTTTTCGGCAATTTTTAGAGCCTCCCAGGTCAAATCCAAATCCGAGTTGGGCCAAATTGGTCGCCAGCTCGTGCATACACAAGGGCCTCACTAGGTCCACACAACTACTAACCCAAATGCATGGTTGGCTCATGTAGAGAAGAAGATTCTCCTTTCCATCCAATGTGGGACAAGGCACCATGAGGTTTTTTAAAAAACACAACAAACCCAACAAGGGGGTTAGCCAGTGAGGATGTTCCGAAGAACCAGAACCATCTGAACAAAGAGATATACAGGCATTAAATGTAAGCACAGTTCTGCACCAACAATGAAAACAAAACATAAGAGCGCACACACAAACAACCAAGGCATAAAGTTCATAGCGCAGCAGTCAGCAATCAATTATAATATCTTACCCATGCTCAAAATAAGCAATTTCCGATCAATTCTAACGAAGCTACGAGCCCCATTTCATAGTAGGTCAATACCACAAACCATGATGATATATCAACTTGTCATGATACGCAAAGTGCTAGGTGATATTATTCACCTTCATCTGTTTCATGGAGAATAGAGGGTATTTAAGCACAAGACACGATTACAGCTGTTAGCCTGTTACATGAATCAAGTACCTCGAGCTTCCTCAAGCTCTGTTTGCTTATAGTTAACTTGAACTCAACTGATTATTTCAACAGGAGTTCCAGGCTTTCAATACAAATTTCGAGCTCACTTTAAAGGAAAGGAGCAAAGAAGACGAGAAGAGTAGGGAAGGTGACAAAGAAGAAGAGACGAGGAAGGAGAGGAACAGATTTAGAGGTGAGAAGGACAGAGAAAAAGAAGAGGAAGTAGAGAGAGAGAGAGAGAGAGAGAGAGAATATACTAGGGAAAGAATGATGACAATCCTGCATATGGCTAAAAGAGAAACAATACCACTAAATTTTGCTAATGTATTTTTTATTGTCAGCAATTTCAGTGGCTAAAAGAGAAACAACACCACTAGTGTTGTTCCTTGAGTCTCATATGGGATCTACTGTAGGTACACAAACGTTATAGAATGTCCCAATAGTCAAAGCCTATTAGTTTCCTAATTTAATCGTAAGGCCCTTAGTCCCATTAGCATTGAAAGAAGTCTTATATGTGATCTACAGTAGGTCGAAAACCTTTCCAATATCAAAGTATATTAGTCCAAATTTGAAGTCTAAATATTGCTTTAAACGGGAATGTCTTATCTCGTTTTTCATTTAAATTGATTATAAGTATAAAATGTTGTGGTACACGATGTTACGCACTAAACATGTTCGAGATTAATGTAAGAATGAGGTTGAGATGTTTCATCTGCGTGGAATATAAATCAGCTTATCTGAGCTGAGTATATGACTTTTGTAGATCTCGGCGAGGTTTAGCTTTAGGAAGCCTCATGATTGGCTTGAGCTTCTATGTCATAAGTTGGATTTTTATTCAGGTGTGCTCACTTTGTGATCATTAAGCTAGGGGCTCCCTGGTTGTTGTGATGATCAACTGATGCATTCAAGTGTTAATGTAATGCAGTAGCCAGGCTTCATATGTAGTGGCACATTTGCAGGCAAGTTTGATGTAGAACAGATTAGGAAACTTGGCCAAATGCTGCCTACAATTGAATTTTTGTTGTGGGTTTTGGCTAAGGAAGGTTGCTGGGGTTGGGATTCTAAAACGTGGAAGCTTATGAAGTTTTTAGATGAATAGCGTGAGCTTTTTGCTTGATTTTTGTAGTATTTTCCAAGAGTAGGCGATGGAAGTTTCAAGAAAAAGGATTAGAGTTGATTTACACTTAAATAGGAGAGGCCCTTTTGAGGTTGGAAAGAGATCTGTCGTCGTGCCGGGAACAATAAACAAGTTTTTAGATGAATAGCGTGAGCTTTTTGTTTTGTAGTATTTTCCGAGAGTAGGCGATGGAAGTCTCAACAAAAGGATAGAGTTTATTTAGACTTAAATAGGAGAGGCCCTTTTGAGGTTGGAAAGAGGTCTGCCGTTGTGCTGGGAACAATAAACTGAGAATAATAACTTGGTTGGTTTGCATAGTGAAAAAGGAGAAGAGAGAGGAAGATTAAACTCTCGCACGGGCTTGGCCAATTACACACGCACATTATCAATTATCTGAAGATAATGCTTCATTAAATCATCAGCCATAGAAAGGCAGAGGCTGCCAGAAGTTAAATTGTAGCTAGCCAGAAAACCTCTCCCCCATCTATCTAAAGAGACAAGCATCATTTATTTTATTCACCATCCCATAAGCTAAGCATAATGGGAAATTGAAGCCACTACAATTTGACTATCATAACCCAAGTCAAATATATTTTCATTAAAATA
This sequence comes from Heliamphora exappendiculata, assembly GCA_034768845.1. Classification (NCBI taxonomy): domain Eukaryota; kingdom Viridiplantae; phylum Streptophyta; class Magnoliopsida; order Ericales; family Sarraceniaceae; genus Heliamphora; species Heliamphora exappendiculata. The sequence goes on along the minus strand of JAOTRH010000010.1, from coordinate 11,346,149 downwards.
GAATTGGTGATGGATATCAGTGGCAGCACAATAATAAAGTTAACAAACGGCATGAAAAATTTGTCTAAAGCCCAGGCCTTGATTTGACACGTCCACTTGGGATTTGGATTAATTAAGTTATTAGAGTTAATAAAATTTTCAGTAACCACTGTGACAGGTTGTGGGAATGGGGTGTTCTGCTGATCCATATGTCTTTTTATTGATCTTATTATGCCTATGTATCTTATTTGGTATTAAGCAGGTGTTAGAAGTCAAAAGATTTAGTGGTTTGAATAGTATCCTTTTTAATTTTAGAAATCCTAGTTTTGATGGAGGAAGTTTCCAAGTCTATATAAATCATTGTAACACTTATAATTGAGAGATATCAGTTGATGGAAATTTTGTTCACGCGATACAGCCATAACCCTAGGTCCGATGCCTATGGGTTCAAGTGATTCCTAGTTTTCGTTTCCTTCTTCTTCAATTTTATTTTCACTGTTCATAGGGCACGGGCACCCAGCACATTCTCAGGAGTGTCCAGCATCGACCATGCATCTATAAAAAAAACTTCAAGATAAAGCAAACATACCTTTGGACATGACCACTAGAGAGCTTCCATTGTTAGCACCAGCAATAGAACTGATGTAATAGTTCTTCTCCCACTGTTCCATGATCCATTCCTGTAATGTTAAGCGTGTCAAATACTCGAATACATCACTTAATGGGCTAAGTTCTGATATCCACACGGGGAAAATAAACAAAATACAAACATGTTACACAAATTCACCTTGTGTAAGAAGAAAGGTGATAGCTCATATACTTGGCTAGTGAAGCCAGTTCCAGCATCCATAATAAGTGCCCATAAGTTGGAACAAGATGCTACACAACTGATGAGTAGACCATCTGCATTTCCTTTCTCCACATGTTGAGCCAGTCTTGCATCTGCCACGTTATAATGGTACCTAACAACAGAACCAAGTAGAGGTAATTAGGAAATCGGGACAATAAGAGATACTAATACCATAATCATCAAACACCAGTTGTGTTCATCGAAGCAACAGAACACCTACCTGTCCACAGACGGTAGCATTCAATCGATAACAGATCACATTGATTCTCATCCTTAAGTCAAAGAAACCAAAGGGAATCACTTGAGCCTTCAGCCCACACCACCCACAGACCAATTGACCCCACAACATGAACAGCTCCACTAAAATTAATCATGAGTTCTAAATCTTTACTTTGTGGGGGGTTAAATCTCTTAAACTATTCTTCAAACTACTGTTGGGTCTTAGAAACTATTACCCATTAACAATTTCAACCCAACAAATTGTAAATGTGAACTTCAAAACCTATTTCAGCAAACTCTGCAGAAGATTTTTCTAAAATTATAGTACCTTCAATCAAAACTACCATACAGTCTCCTGTAAACTTCATAACTACAAGTGCAATAAAGATGCTTGGGCTTCAGAGTCCAGAGACTTTTGTGGCAAAGCACACTGCAACCCAACCACAATTATGTCCGGTACATTTTCCAACAACTCCTTATGATCAATCAAAAGAAAAACCACTAATGAATGTCAAAGAGATTATGGCAAAGGTTAAGAGGTGGTACATCACACATTACCATCACTTTGAGCTAGCCAATAGTAAATGCCAGAGGGCACTGCTTATCAACTTGAGCTTCGTGTTAGTAATCCATGCCAGGTGACAAGGCTTGAGATGTGGCTCAACCTTCAAATCCAGTTTCCTCACGGATTCCTTGGAACAAACATTAGTGTAACTCCCAATGTCAATCACACTTGATCACCACGCTTTACCCTTGTATGAAAAATATACCCTCGTTGTTGCTCTTCGGACATCTTCCTGTATTGCATGTTTATGGCAAGCAAATGACAAACAATGTCAACCACATCATCATCGTAATCAGGATCATCAAGTTTAATAATTTCCAAGCCAAGCCTCGAATTCTTAGTTTCTTGCATTCCTTTGGCATTCCTCATTCTCAACCATAGCAACTAACTTGATGGAAATATTAATTTTTGGAAAAGGGCACTCTCTAGCATGATGTCCAAAATCCTGACAATTAAAGCACTTGAACTTAGAATTACCTCCAAATGTAGTTGGAGGAGGAGTAGAAGTAGCATGAGAAGGGCGCTCAGAGAACTTGCTACGAATGAGCTCCACAAAAGCATCACTCCTTGTAAAAGATTCCACTGAGAACATGTTAGAGCCGCCTTCTTGGCTACTTCTATTTGAAAGGCTACTTGAATTGCATCTGCCGTGATCTATAGTCCACTAGGAACCAATCCACAAGAGATTTGTGAATTCAAATTCTGATTACACATGGATTCATACAATGACGATACATGAAGATGATGGTGGCTTCATTTGATGGGAACTCAATGCGGTATACTCTTCAACTGTTTTACTTCCCTGTGTTAAATGGGTAAACTGCAAACGAGCTCACTGCTTGTAATTTGGAGAAACAAAATAAAAGTTCATTACAATCTTCATATCTTCCCATGTAAGAATAGCTCTGTAGAATTATCGTTGGAACTTAGTCCACCAAATCCTAGTTGTGCCATTAAACTTAGCTTCTGTAAATACTAACTTTCGATCCTCTGTTATTTGGTACCAACCGAAGAAACTCTTTAAGTTGTGCAACCAATCAAAGAATACCTCTAAATGGTAATTGAACTTCAAAACTTCTATTTTGTCTGCCTATTTCAGTCAACAGTGGATCCCCAACCATGCGTTGGTACACAAAAGGCCGTGGTGGATGAACATCAAAAGTTTCACTAATTGTAGCCTCTTTCTTTCCCTTACCTTATAAAATGGTGGTTGCCATTTTTTTCTAACGTGACTCGAATATGTGCTATATTATCAGTCAACTTTAGAATTCAATTATGCATTGTTGACCATGATGGGGTTAGAGAATAAAGAGTTTTTTTCTACTCCAATTTCTATTTGGGGGTGGGGGGCAGGTTTAGTTGTTTTGGGCTGCATCAATCCTTTTTTTTTGCATGTACGTGGACTTTAAGTATGTGTTTTGGCAAAGTAGACTTAGGTAATGGGCTCAAGTAGTTTATTGTGGGCTGACTAGATGTTGGTTAGAGTAGGGGCTGGATTTTGGGTCAACTGTGTTTCAAGTTGTGGGATAAGTATCCTATCAATCGGATCGGCTGGAGGTTGTCTTCTTCCTTACGGCTAGTCACAAGTGACGGGCAAAGTGCGAAAACTAAGGTCGATAGGAGAAGAGAGAGGGAGATGTGCCGGTGGTGTCGATAGAGGAATAAAAGAGCAGAGAGAGAGAGAGAGAGAGAGAGA
>JAOTRH010000010.1:11287652-11342740 GCA_034768845.1 Heliamphora exappendiculata | reverse complement strand
AGAAGAAGGTTCGAGGTAGATACTGACCTCTGTAAATTTAAATACAGTGGTTGCGGTGGTGACGAATGCCATGATGAAACTGACAGTGATCGACTAGGGTGTGACTAGGCTTCTACAAGGCTGGGAAGGGTTTTGCAATGCGATGGAGTTTTTGACACGACGTGAAGGTGATAAACAAGGGCAACAGAGACAATGGGTTGCAACGAGGTTGATCTCGAGTATGAGGAAGCTAGAAGGGGGCCAAAATTGGTGGAGCTTCAATTTGTTGGTTTGATTTCAATCGCGGGAAAAGAGTAGTCGTGATACTCTAGCATATTAGGTTTTCAGCTTATACCAATTGATGTTGGGCTCAAGAAGAAGAATAGGAGAGAAGGAATACAAAATGGGTCAAAGCTCTACATCTCAAACGCTTTCAATATTATTAATCAAAGTTGATGATTACACTGGTAACAACTTCACCTTATTTACAAGGTAACCCTAACATAAAAAGAAATAATAAATAATTTAAATATCAATTAAATAGCTCCTACTAAATTAAATTAATTATCAATGGCAATTATTCGACGAAAACTATTTATTCACAAGCATCAATCCCTTAGAGGCTTCCAAATTAGATAGCAACCCTCAAACCAATCAACGACTGATCCATGAACAACGTTTTAAATAGCGGTATAGGCCAGAATAATGGCTGCGATTGCGTGTGACGAGTGTTGGACATATTGGTCAATCTCTATTAGGAATCAGTAACAGCACTCAGTGAATTTTTTTCAAGTAAAAACAAATGGTATAAAACTCATTAATAAAGATATCCTAGTCTTATATACTATAAGTTGAATGCTCGTAGTTTTCACTTTACAATTTTGATCCATAAAACATGTTTGTGAATTAATACTAAATTTACGTTGTTTTAAGATCAAAAAAAATATGATACTGTAATTTGGTAAAAAAATTCACTTTCAATGACATTTTAAAGGGTCATGGTAACCACCGCCCACAAGGCGCTGGTTGATAGGCTAACGGGGACTAAAAAATCTCATTATCAATACACTTTTAGAGGGACCTGCCACTTTAACAAATATCAATATAATTTGCACAAATATCCATGCATTGTATACCCATTATCCACCGCCCACATATTCCTATTATAAATACTAGTAAAATAGATAATTTCTAATAATAAAAACAAACAAAAGATAATTTTAATTGATGCAATCTCATAAGTAACACATGTTCATAGCAATAGTACAATGAGGTAAATAACACCATACCATAGTATGTTGTAATGCATGTTTTAAACCTCTAACATTCTATTATATTACCAAAATATTATTTTAAATCACATTACTGACATGCTAATATCCATCCATTTTTCATTTGAACAGGGCACTCCTATCACATCCAAAAAGAATGGTGTGGCCCGTAACTCTCTGGTTCATCAATCGTCATCATAAGCTTGTCGACATCGTGGTTGTCTTTGGTGGTAACTAGAGGGGTTCTAATTCTTGTATATATGTAATACCACTGCCTTGAAGATGCAAAATGCAGGTAAACATAACCGTAAGAAATGGGTGGCCCAAATAAACCATTACATATTGTACCGCATCATACTGAGGTGGAGAATAAGTTGCATGAGGTAGAGAATAAGTTGTAAGATGTGGTAGTGAGAGGGAAAAGGCAGAGGCTAGTATAAAGGTTGAGGTGCTTGAGGGTCCAAACGGTACATGGGATATAGTTGTGGGTAATGTCGAAGTTGTTCTCCAAATCCAAGCTCTCTAAACTGGTGCATAACATAATGATCATCATAACTGTCACAAGTTCACTTGATGACCGGCGTTTGCACCTCTGATGGTGCATCAAATTAGCATCATCTCCAATGTCCTCATCATCACAAAAGGCATGCATCCCAAGTTCTTCACAAAAAGGTGAATTACCTCTATCAGTATATCTATATCCAGAGGGTCCCAGCGCTAGCTTCATGTTGCCCAGCACCAACATTGCCTCCATCAGAAGATGAGTTCATATCAATATAACTGCTACTAGGTGGCTTCAAATCATCGCCACTACCACTGGATCCACCTGCAAAAGGGCTATTATCATCAAAGTTCAGCCAATTAGAATTGCCTTCCCCATGTAATATTGGTTGTTCCCTCTCATATAACCGAGAGTAAGTGGATCACCTTCTTCAATGATGCAATCAAGATTGATTTGATTAAAAAAATCATCTAAGCAAATCGACACCCCAATCTTGACGAGCTTGATCATCCAACCCTATTGCTACCTCTTGTCTCACACCTTTTCCCAGCATGTGATGCAAACCTCTATCTTTCCTCCCACTCTTTATAATCTCTTACACTTTCTTGTCTTGCCACAATCATCTCGAGATCCTTATCATCACTAGAAATATTAATACCTCCACCACTAAACACTACTACCATCATCATCACCACCACCATAATATTGTCGCTGATAAGCTCTAATATGTGATGCCAATTCTTCCTTTTTCTTTCTCTTATCGATTTGTTTGCCTTGTTGCCCTGGAAATGTTTCATCATTTCTTGACTAGTTTATGTAGACATATTAGGGCACGGCTTAATTTGTCTTGTTTGGTTGCTTCAAGCTAGCTATTCCACCATAAACTAACCCTTCACATAATTTGCAATATGATTTGGCATCAGATCTGCAAATTTCTATCCAATATCATCATTGGGATATGCCACAGAGTTTTCACATGGCAATGTGATTTTTATTATCTGCATTCATAACTCAATTAGCAAGATATATAAAAATTATTCCATCTTTAATCCTTCTCATATATTATTTCATATAATCTGAAAGCCATACATATAGGGATGAAAGAAAAATCGAATCAATCAATTACACCAAAGTAAATCGACCGAACTCATCAATTTTGATCGGTTTTTCTACTTATTGTGATATGTTCGCTTTTTCATTTGTTAGAACACAGTTTTTCGGTTCGGCATACATTATGTGATTTTGAAAATCAAAGTTAACTGAAATCAACCACAGTGTATTTAGGTACCATGTGTGTATACATGTATATCTATATATATTTTATACAATTTTTGGGATTCTAAAACCCATGGGAGCTTTTAAATCCACACACTGTTTTAACTAGTTCAATCACAAGTTTTAATACATTGTATTAAATGTTCAATGCATTCTGTGTGTACAAAACAAATAGTAATTCATTTAGAATCTCTTGTTAGCCTTTCAAACAGTATTGCGACTTTTCTGATCTCTAACCCTTTTTCATTACCAAGACATTCCCCACCCCCCTCTCTCCCCCCTTTCTAACTGATTCGTGGTTTGATCAAAGAACAAGCAAGGTTGGCATTCATACAATCCATGAGAACAACAATTAAAATCAATCTCTGAACATCGAACAGCTGTCTTAAGTCGCCTTAACTTGCAAAGAACAATTATCGATAAACTACTGACTTTAGATCTCAAATCTTATTCCCATTCATCTCTCTCTCTCTCACACAAAACATATATATAAATATATATTCGAAAAAGCCCTAATTTTTGTAGATCTATTGTTGAGGTGTATGTGTTTGTGATTTTTTAATGTTTTTGTGAGTTTTTTGAATCAATTTATGTGTTTGAAAGAGTTTTTTTCAAACACATAATTATTTTTTCAAACACAAATTGATTCAAAAACACAATTATTTTTTTCAAACACATAATTCTCCGTTTTTCAAACACAATTATTTTTTGTATTAAGGTTGTAACTATATTGTTTTGATGCTCCTTCTAGCCAAATCGAAGCTCTCTCACCCCAAATTTGAAGACAAAGATAGAGTTTGGTGAACCAAATCGCAAAGTTTTGCTTTTGCCGAAGACGGAGAAAGTCACAAATCACTCCTCAAGATTCAAAAACAAGTACGAGACAAAGTAAAAAGTTGTTTCATGGATGTGGCAGTCTCAGGTCAGTTATAGGGTCTAATGGCAGATAAAAACTGATACACAGTGCTTATACGCAATATACCTGCAATTTTCTCCATATGTGTTAATACATTGTGTATCTAAATAGTAGCCGTGAGATTTTTAATATGTTTAAACATGGATTTAAATCCATTTTACCTCCATGAGGCATACCTAGTGTGCAGATAAATATTTTTAAATGGAGTTAAATCCATTTTACCGCCATGAGGCATACCCGTTGTGCAGATGACCTCCTTGACTTCCAAATATATGCAAGCCACCTTCATGTAGTTTTGGACAGAGCACCTAACTTTATTAACCAAAAATGCAGAAAGACTGTTATACCCTCAGTCCTACAATATTGTCTTCCATCTTTCTCCACCCCATCATAGCCACCGCCACTATTAGATTATCAAGTTTGAAATAAAATAACATTAAGAACTATATACATAATAGATAGAAATAGAGATAGATAGAGATGTATTATATATTTGAACTCAGGACCACCACTTTGTGTGTACGAGTACGTGTATGTGTGTGTTTGTGTGTGTAGATGTATGTATGAATGTATACATGTGTGTATGTGTGTGTATACACATATTTCTTGATATGTGACGAAAACCCACCGAAGAACTAGTAGAAGAAAGGGATTCGAGAGATAGAGTGTGGGTGAGAGAGACTTCAAGATCAATGGACGGACCCAAGATTTTTACCTAGGGATGACGGACATACATTCTAGCATTTTTTTTAAAGAAGCCAGACTATGGCATTAATTTCTACCGTCATAAAAGAGAAAAATAGCATCAAAACATATATAAATGAGTATGCTTTCTTGAATTGATAATGAGAACAAATGATACCAACTATAAGTCGATCCACTAGAATGAGGTATTTTCAGTTGTGCTCGACGTTCTTTCATGTCATTATAAGCATCTATGATAGAATCAACACAAAAATCCCTAACAACGTCTCTCTTAATACAAATGACAAAGTAACTTGCCGAAAAAATCATTTTCCATCTTATCGTGCAATGTAGTCTTTAACATTTTCATAACTAAAAATATGCCATTACCTTGTAGCTCTTGAAAAAATATAGTCGATACAATATGATCCAATCTAATGAAAGAGAATAAATTGAACTTTTTTATTTTCACCAATACTTGACACAACTCAAAAATCGTTCGTAAATGTTGAAACTCAAGATGTATAGAAATATCGAGCTTATAGTTTTCCCACCAAAAATTCCAAATAATGTGCAGATGAACTTACATAACGATAAACAAATTTAGAATAAGTGTAATGAGTGATGACGTCTTTATGCAGGAAGAGTGGTACCACAGCACTAATGCACGAGCAACGATGATGCTGGTGCAAGAGGGGCAGCAATGATACACGAAGGGCGACACCGATGGATAGGCAAGACGACAATTATCGATAGATAAGGACAAAGCCAGAGAGGAATGTGCGATTGACAAGGGAGGAAAAGGGTTGGAGAGGTTTATTTTGTTTTCAAAACGACATCGTTTAATTAATTTCCTTTGCGACCAGTAAATGATTCTAATACACAAAACTTATAGTATGCTACTTTTGTGACTAATAAATAATTTTTTTTTAAAAATCTAGAGGTGGCCAGCCTACATAACTTAGGGATAATTAAAAAGTAATATTAGTATAGTAAGGGGTTTTTTTATGAAATCATAGGGGTGGCGACCACCGCCGCTTGTTCCCCCCCAAGTCCATCCCACAATCACTCACATTGCCCAATCTTATGGAGCTTGTTGAATAGTCTTTCTCTTCTTCACAAATGCTAGGGATCAAATTCACTAGATTGTCTTTTGCTTGTACATACACACACACACACACACACACATGAGCTTATCTATGTGTGCATAATTTGTAAATTAAAAGATTAAAAAAGGGGAAAAGGGGATGGCACGAGGAAAAGAAAAAGTGGATGGTTTGAAGAGTAAAACTTGGGAAGTGGAATAATTTTTGGTAGGATTATTTTATGATCATAACCTTATAGGTAATAAATATAAAATTGAATGTATTGTAAAATTATGAATTTGTTCTGAGATAAATTTAGAACACACATTGAATTGGCTTCAGTTTTGAGTTCACACCAAGTGAGGTGATCCCTTTTAACACAATCAATTCGACTAAATTAGATTCATTGACTAAACTAGATTCAATGAAATGGCAGTCCTTGCCCTTACCCCTAAACTTGGACCAAAGCATACAACCCACCAAGTGAAAGCGCCGTGAATGAGGATTATTTCAAAAAGCTTCCATATCCTAATCCTATTTCGTCCCACTCTTTCATGAGAGCTAAGCGCAGCATCAACTGGCAATGAATCCTTTGACGGGCACGACGAGGATTCTTCCTCCAACAAAGCCCCCATTTCTAGCGACAAGATTTCCACCAAGCATGAGGGACACAAGGAAGCATTGATTGAGGGTGATTCGTCGAGGTTACAACCATTGCGCGGGTTTGGTTACACCTGTTGCTATGGTGCGTCGAGTGTGTTGCCATGGCTAACCTTGATGACGCCATGGCGGAGTAGCAATGTTGCGTGTTTTTAAGGTTAGCGTTTCTAATAAATTAGAAGGAAGAGATTAAGATGAGAGTATATTTGTCTTTTTTTGTTAAAGTTTGACTTTGACTTTATGGTTTATTTATTTCAACTCTCGAAAAAGGCACGTGTAGCACAAATACCATTAATTTGGATGGAGTTGTTAATGGCATAGAGTGAAATAACAAAATAGCCAAAACCATACGAAGGTGATTTGCATATTTTTAAAAGTCAAGAGGTTGTTACATAACAGGTACACCATGGGGTAAAATGGCTTTTGCCCAAAATGTTTAGTGGTATTTATAGTGACATCAGTTTCAACAAATAATAATATATTTAACACATGATTGAAGTCCACTTTTCTTAATACTTGCCAATATGTTTTTGTCTCGAGTCCAACCAAATTTGGGGTGTAATATATTGGAATGTGATGTGCAGTGGCAATCTACTCTTGAGAAGAGTTTTTTTAGATTTCCTTGAGAGGAGTTTGAAATGACTATGTTGTCAACTTTTATATTATACAGAAAATTTGAATAGCTGGCACAAGTATTGTATTTGGGGATCAAACCATCATGGTTCCTTATTTCTATCATTAAATGTTTTTGCCTTCTCAGTTGTTCTGATGAGATGTTAGTATTTCGCAAGAAAAGGAAAAAAAGAGTAAAGATGACAGAGAAAAGAAGAAACAGAAAGATAGAAGATGAGAGGCTGGACAGTTAAGATTAGCATGTGCAAGGAAGACCGGGACAGGGATATCCACCTGTGTTACCCGAACTTGGGTGCATATGTCAAAGTCGACACATGTTTAGAGGTTGGACTCAAATAATTTTCCGAATTATAGGTTACGGGGGCTCCGGGCTCCCGCTCAAAAGTGGGCATAGGGATGACATACGACACATGTAATGTATTACATTTATAGTTATAGTTATATTTATATTTATATATGTATACGTATATACATGTAAAATTTTGTATATAGTGCTTAAAAATACAATATATAAGGCATAATTTCTAAACTATGTGGGATGATTTTTTTCGTAAGGAGATAATGCTAGAGACCTTAGTATTCAAAGTTTTCAAAAGAAAAATGTACTGTGCAGTTGCTATGGATCTTATTGCATAGTTGCATCTTTGAAAAATAAAAAATAATAATATCAAGTGATCGGCGTGTCCAATTAGAGGTTGTTGTGTCTGACACAGATCCCATGGTGGTGTCAATGTCGGTGTCATGTTGACACAGGTACAGCACGATAAACTGAAGAGTCGATCTAAAATAGATATCCATAAAAAACCCGCCTTGTTGCCATCCCTCGCCACATCTTGCATCTACCTAATGCCCTTCCCAGGAGCACTCACCAAACACACCCCCACTTTCCCAAAAGCCTCAATTGCATTTCTCCCCACACTTCCTCAATGCATCAATCAACTGAACCATTGACTTTCCAAAGGGGCCTTGTGCATACAGCTTTTCCACATAAGCCATTGAGATGATACAGGATTCTCGCCATCTGCTCACCGGGTTGTCCACAATTAACATAAGAATGCTAAGTTAAATGGGTCACATTGGCCCTCAAATTGCCAGCTGCCGAACTTGTCCACCAAACTGGACATTAATATGGAACACTGGCAAGACCTTAAAAATGACCCAAATGGTGAGTTTGCAGCAGATACCCTGCCCCAAACACTTCCACCAACCCTGATGGTCCCATCCCGAAAAGATATGGACCATTTTCTTTCTTAACCCAGAAGAAATTAGGATCCCCAAACCTGACCCCACTGCATTTACCACCCTGACCCGCAGCATACAAGCTCTCACCACATGGCCCCCATTCCTTCCCATTCTACTCCATTTACCATGAACTGTCCCCTCCACCTCATTTTAACTCACCTGATTGTCAGCTGGGAGGCTATGTGGTCCCCCTGCCATCAGTCAACTGAACCTTGCAAGCTTGAGAACATTCGTACACCCACATGATTGGAAAGTAAAAATACAGGGAAAATATCCTTTCATAAAAGGGATCTTAAACACATGAAAATATTCACAATCTCCTGCACGATTGAAGGCCACTACATTAGGCCAGAAACATGAGCATCATGAAGTCCTATTCTACCCAAACTATAGCATCTGTTACTGTACCAAAATAATATTGTGAAATAAGAACACTAAAATTAAGATGTGAGCTGCTCCATGGGAAGTGAACAAACAACAGAACAAAAAATAAAAACAAGCCTACCTTTGTTTCATAGGCATCCTGGCATTGTAAATTGAAATCCACTGCGTGGCAGGGACTCCTAAACGAACCTTCTTCTTAGGCAGCCCATCATCATCATCCTCAGCATTCAATCTACTTCGCTTTTGACCCACTTGGTATATAATCTGTCAATAATTTATTAAGACCAATCAAAGCAGGTACCTAACAAAAGAGGTCAGTATTACAAAATCAAAGATTACCACCAATACCTTTTGAGCACCATCAGTGTTTATTGGCCTTATAGCAGGATTTGCTCCAATCAGTCCCTCAAACAGAGAGATTAGCTTGGAATAGTTAGGTTCTTCATCAAATTTCATGTTCACCACAATCTCGAGAAATTGTTTAAGGGGTGCGGGGCAAAAGCAGCACAGCATTTCAGGAGATGTTGCCATCTTTTTCTTGCAAACTAGGAATGATTTATTATCGCCCTAACAGATAAAAGGAGTGTGCACATAAGGAAAAACGAATGTTTTTATCTTTAAAACAACTCCTGTGACAATTGCATGTGCCTAGAAAGGCGAAGAGTAACTAAATGCTACAAAATACCTGAAAACCTTGCCACGGAAGCCTGCCCCGGTGGAGAAAAATGAGTGTATATGCTAGAGATTCTAGATCATCTCTTCTACTGGCAGTTCTTCCCAAGTGTGCATGAACACTAGCATATCGAACTGTTCCTCTGAAAAAACACAAGAAAGGTATAAACATATAATAAAACAAGAGTATATGCAAACCCATAGCCCAAGAACACAAGTATAGTGCACCTGAACATATCAGGACGTTGATCATACTCAACATGCTGCCCATTAGAACTTTCTCTCCACTTAGTTGCTGCAATTCATGAGTTAATTAAGAAAAAGAGAAAAGAATACATCAGCATACAAGTAAAAATATCTGATGAGTACGTGAACATGATTTACCCACCTAAACCCAAGTCTACAAGAAACAACTTCTTCTCTTGTGGTGTAGACGGCTGGCCAAGTAAAAAGTTCTCTGGCTTTACATCTCCATGCACATAACTAGTACAAAGAACAACCGTGATGGGAAACAAATGAAATGTAAAGAGGCAAAACAACACCAAAATCTCTAACATCGATATATCAACAAAATAACAACAATATGGAAATTGTGATATGATACCCTCTTGAGTGCATCTTCTCTAGGATCGATAAAGACTCAACTGCAATACAAGCTACCATTTCAGAGGACATCCTGTGCAGACATAGATTAACGCCAAAAAAATGACTTACGTATAGAACAATTAGCACAATTACTATCAGAAAGATAAAAGTAGATCTAACAAATGAGAGCAGCAAAAGATTCAGAAGGTTATGTCCTTGTGGGTGTGTGGAAAGAAGACATGTAACTAAGTCTGCATCTCTGAAATTTTGGCGTGCTCATCTCCATGCCCCACCCACCCAAAAAGAGAAGGTACAGAAATAACAATTAAAGGACAGCCTAGTGCATGAGACTCCCACTGTCCCATACTACAAGGTTCAGGATAAGTGCGAAAAGTAATGAAGCCCATATCTATAACTAGGCACCTGTGCAGTGCCAAAACTAGGAGCGATAAAGACCTTGATTAATGAATGCCGCTTCATATACGAGTTACGAAGTGAAGTCCCATATCACCTGCTTATGAAAGTAATGTACACTATATAAGTGTGAGGGTACCCTCACATCAATAGCTAGATTTTGAGATTGAGTTCTACACAATAGCGTATAAAATGGTATCAACGCCAAAGTATTAAGAGATGGGTAAAATGTGTGCATATGGTCTGCAAGCGAGAGGTGCTGCCGAGTGAACATGCTACACATAAGGGATATTGTGAAGTGAAATTCCACGTCGCCAATATATGAACATAACTTGCACTATATAAGCATGAGATTATCCTCCACGTGTAATTCCTACTACTCCATAACAATCTAATGCTAGTTTATAAAGTGCACATAAGACATAATTACAAGAATGGAGTGGAGCTTGGGATGGCACCAACTAAGGTTGCTTCAGGCTTAACCCATAATCGCCATCAAGTTAGTCCCTGAGCTTCATCCAACACCCAAGTAAGCATCAACTAACGAATTCTTATCCTAAATCTTTAGGTTAGTCACAAGTATCCCATTTCGCCATTCCACTATGTCAAGAGAAAGGAGCAGGGATAACAATTCATTGATTCCAATACTAGTTCTTCCAATCAACAATCTACAACGCATCGAACTATGGGGGGAAGAAAGAAAGCAAGAGCAAAAGATCGAAATCTCCAGCATTTAAAAAACTTAAAGAGATCGTAAACATTCAAAGCCCGTTGCATGTAGACACGTCACATAAAACAAAGCCTATTGATTTGACAAAGATAGAATACTCACGACTGTCCCGAGGAATTCCATACATCCCATAAGCTAGGCCCTAGCATGTCCATGACCTAAAAAGATGCGTATAAGTTTATGCTTTATATCATTTAAATGGAGCTCAATATTAAACATGCATAAAGATGCTTGACATACCATTACATAATAATCTCCTTGCTTTCCTTTGTAGTGTACCCTAGGCACTCCATGACTACCGCCAAGAATGCTGTTCACTCATAAAATAACAAGTTACGACACAACAGAAATAGAATCCTAATATCACGCATATACATACCAATTCAAATTATAACACTTACTTGTACACTTGCCACTCATATGGAGGACCATAGTTACAGCCTTTGCTATTTCTATGTTCGAATTTCAAAGCTACCTAGCAAGAACAACAAAGCAAAGTGAATTGAATTGAAGACCAAGTAACATACATAAGGGAAAAAGAAGGAATCCCGGTATCGACAAGACATAATTGTTCGCCTGATGATGACATAAAAGAATGTTACCTCAATAGCCCCGGGACCAGTAGCGCGGTCATTTCCACCTGAAACACGGCGACCCACAAAGACCTGACCAAACCCACCTTTACCTAACTTCCTCTCAATTTTATATTGTGGCGATCCTCCTACTTGAACCTAAAAATAAACACAAGTCAAAGGCATATTATCAAATAGCATCTATCCATTCTAAATACACTTAGCTAAAATTTAGAGGCATGGACGAAGCCATGTGAGGGCGAGTGGGGGCGGACGCCCCTAGTCACATTTTAATTTTTTAAAATTTTATTCATATATATTTTAAAATATAACAATTATGCCCTGTTGAATTTATATTTTGACCCCTACGATGAAAGGCAAAATCACTCATTCTCAATTATTTGTACATTTTTCTGGCATGAGTGACACTATAAGGGATCTGCAAATGCTAAAGTTTCTAACTTTCACAGTCATTTTTACATTTAGTGAACTAAATCTAATGCAAAAAAACTGTATTTAATTTTTATTTTGCTTATTTAATTTAGTGCACTTGTGAGTTGTGACTTGTAGGATTTTTGTTAAATTTTTGCTGAATTATTGTGACTTGTGGAGTTTTTGTTGTGTTGCTTAAATTTTGTGAGTTGTGAAAATTTTTGTTGAATTGTATTTAATTATCCAACTTCTAAATTGCTGATTTCTTTTTTATTATTATTATTTGTAGACCGGTGACTATGCCTATTTTTTGTTTACATTAGATTTAAAATTATGAAAAAATATTTTAAAAGATAGACAAAGTTCGAATTGTCCCGGGGTTTTGTGTTGAATCTTTTTTGAATTGTGTTTAATTCTCCAATTTCCAAATTGTTGTTGATTGTTTGTGGTAACTATGTCTATATTTTGTTTACATTATATTAAAATTGTGTTCAAAATATATTTAGAGTTCTAAATATATGTCGTCACTCAAGAATAATCCTCAAGAATAATCCTGGCTCCGTCCCTGTTTAGAGGGGATAGTTAGAGATGCTCTTATGCAAAATTGCCTTGTATCCTTAAATTTCAGAAAATCTAAGGGTTATTAACAGATTAAGAATTACGGCTACCTGCCAAGTGAGATCGTATTAAAAGTACCATAGATAGATGGATATACATATATATCATGAATGAATATATAAACAAAGAGAGAAAGATCGTACCCTCTCAGGGAAAGGAGCTGTGCTACCCTCTTCTTCCTGTCCAGTGACTTTGTTAGCACTCAAACCACCACTGTCATCCCCCATTATAGGCCTCACCCCAATCGCACCTTCCGCACCTTCACCTCTAATCGCAGGCAAAGACCCACCTTCTTTCTCCGCTTCTTCAACCTTCTTACCCACTGAAACCACAATCGCCTGCTCCTCCTTCCCCCTTTTCACTGCCGCCACCAATCCGTTCCCTCGCCGCCTCTGTGCCGCCGCTTCCTCCGCCGCCTTCGCTTCGGCCGCTTCTTTCGCTACCGCTGCCCGGGTTTTGATGTAATTTCCAACCAAGTGTTCCGATTTCTTCGGCGGGTTCTGATGCCGCTGGTCTACCGGAGCACGGCTTCGGCGTACTCCACTGCGCAACTCCGGCATTCTTCGCCCATACAAAACAGACAAACCTCGACTGAATCGACCATTATCTTCCTCAACGAAGCTCTGAAACCCTAACCATCACTTAATTCGAATCGAGTCGCTTTCAACCCTAACCGAATCGGAACCAAAATTTATGTAGTCTGAAGAAATCAAGACACATGCAAACGTTTTTATGCACACAAATGTAAAACGGGCGAGAATTAGAGACGCGGATTTGACAGATATTGGGTCGATAGAGTCTACAAGCATAGATATACGGATCTTCGTGTATCCCAAGATACCGTGGCACTGTTTGGGTGAGTAATTTATTTGTTTATAAATAAATTAATTAAAATATAAATAAATTATTTTGTTTGAGGGATGGAAATAAGTTATTTTGTTTAAATTATTTCGTTTAATTTATTCTTGATTTTAACTTATTTATTTAAATAAATTATTTTATTTAAGTGATTTTTAATTTATTAATTTAAAATTTAACTTATTTAATTGATTTGAGTCACGTAATTTATTTTTAATTTATAATTCAAATAAAATTAACTGGCCCACATGTTTTTGGACACCCACTTGGTTACCAAAAAAAAGAAAAAATTTCTGATTTTTTTGAGTTATAGAAAAAAAAATTATATTTGATCTTTTCTTTGTTTAAATTAGTAAGAGAGGAAAAAATAAATTTTTTTCACTATTCTTTGAATAAACTTCGTAAAAAAAATAAATAATGCTAGTTATTTTATAAAAATATTATTTGTTTCATAATTTTTTTACCTCTTTTATTTTTAAATATACAATTTAGGTAATATAAAAAGTAACTAGTTATTTATAATATTTTCTGTTCAAATCTCAGTAATTTGAAAATATTTAAAAAGAGGAGATTGAGAGATTTTTCTCAATTTCTTTTAAATTATTTATATTTCATCCATATTTGATCAAAAACAAATAAAAGATTAGGGAGAATTATATTTCTATTTTTTTATCTCTAAATCACTCAAATCAAGTGAATTAAAAACACATGGATTAACTTCTCGTTTGGTTGTAACGGGAGTGTTCACCAAAATTACTACTTATTAATTTAGTTATAGGTATAATTTTATTTAAATACACACAATTTTTACTACATATTATAATTAAAAAAAAAATTTCGACTATTAATTTTAATATTTGTTAAGTACTCACAACTTATATTACAAGTTATAATTTACAATATACTAATTTCATTACCAAATGTTCTCAATAACCAAAAATAAAAGAAATAATTATATTTTCTCTTGTTAAGTTATAAAATTAAAAAAATACAATATAATAATTTTTTTTGTTTGGATTAGTAAGAGAAAAAACAAGTTATATTCTCTTTTGTTGGGATAGATTTCATAAAAATAAAAAAATAATATTAGTTATTTTAGAAAAATAATATTTTTCTTACCATTATTTTTTTTACTTTTTTTATTTTTAGATGGACAATTTAAGTAATATATAAAGTAACTAATCACCTATAATTTTTTTTCTCCAAATATTTACAATTAAAAAGATTTTTAAAAAAGATATTTCAAGAGATAAATCTTTTTCTCCATTTTTTTCTATTACTTCCTTTTTTGATAAAATAAACAATTGATTAGGGGAGAGAGAATTTCATTTATTTTCTCTTCACAACAAATCACTCAAACCAAGTAGACTATAAGTTCCCATTTAGATCAACTGTGTCTCTCTTTTTTTGTAAGGCTACTCCTAAAATATGGCATTTCGCGTTTATTCGAGTTTATTTTATTTAATTTGTTGTGTAAGTTTATACATAAAAATAAAATAAATTTAAAGAAAATTATTTACAAATACAACCGTTATACTACATTAATATTATAACCATCATTTATTTATAGTTTCACAAAATACTTTCCATTATTTACAAATAAACAATTCTTGACTACACATTATAATAGTGAAAAAATTTACAACATAAAAATAAAATGTGTATTTATGAATAATTTATGGCTATAAATTTTTATAAATACCTTATTGAGGAAATTTATTTATTTTATTAAATTTTCAAGATTTAATCTAATTATTATCCGTTTTCATTTTTCCCGGAATTTTGTTTTTTTGATAAAAATATCTAAATAAATGACAGCATGTTTAATTTTATTTTATTTTTGTTGGTGTTTTTTCATCATTTAAATAATTATTATCTTTTGAAAAAATCATCATTTAGTAAAAATATTAATTTTTGGTTTTTTTAGCCCAATTTGGTTCAAAATATATAAAAATTTTGAAGAAAACAAAAATAAGTCAAAATTAATAAAACTAAATTCTCGTCGTTCTATGTCTTCTTTTAAAAAAATATAAGTTAAACAATAAAAATATTTTAATAAAAAACTAGGATATACAAAGAGTAATAATCATACAAAATGTTTAAATAAAAATGCAAAGACTAGATTATAGGTCATAATACAAATAAAGAATAAAATAGAAATTAAAGATTAAAATTTCAAGTTAAAAAATTAGATTGAGTTTGAATCTCGAAAAAGAAATTCTGAAACCAAACTTTTCTTAAAAGAATATGTCACGCCTTAAAATTTAAGATCACGTGAAAATTCACCAAAACACTACTTTTATGAAAATAAATTTTCATACATTCAATTTCACATGTTCAAATCAAATAAAAACCCAATATGCATATCTCACAAACAGTAAATATACAGTTCCAACATACATATATTATATCGCCTCATTGCGTACAAAACTTGCCTTCAGAAATAGGCACCAAAAAGAAGAATTACAAAAGTCTTCCGCTATCCGTCACCACGGGCGCCACAAGATCTACTCAAGATCATTCTCCATATCATCACCTGAAAAATGTTTTGTACAGAAAATTTCACCCGTGAGCCGAAATTCAATAGAAACAAATTATAAAACTGTAAATCAACATATGCAATCATACGGTGGTAGCTAGCTCGACCACAAGTAAAACCATGCATTATAACAAATGCAAACAACATTTAAAAAAACTGTAATCAAACGTTGTTTTCCACTCGGATCACACACACCAAGGAAAAATAAACTGGTAAAACAGTATGCTCTACTCGGGCCATACAGCTGAGGAGAAATATAAATGAATCATATGTACCGACTCCGTCACAAGAGGACAGAGTAGCAACTACGGACTCCTGTCCCTTTACCAAATCCCTACACATTGTAGAACCGATTACGTAAATGCAAATTCTATACGAAGCCACCATAACGTAAAAGCTTAGTCTACATTAAAAGTTGAGCCTCAACCCCACAGGTTAACTCCAAACATTCAAAAACATGATTTTCAAATATGCACCCTCAACAGCTTAGGTTCAGTCGACTGGACCCACCCTCCAGTCGATTGAAAAACATAGAGGAATCCACGCCAAAATGCCCAACAACATTGTTCAGTCGACTAACCCCATGGGTTCAGTCGACCGAACCTACAACCCATGATCCAATCGACTGACCCCAAGGGTTTAGTCGACCGAACTAGCCTAGAAAATATTTTTCACCACCGATTTTGCCATTTTAAACCCAAGATGAAGCCTCGAAACTTCCATCTCACACCCATAAACTCACACACGCTCAAGCCTATCACCAAAGGTTTCAAAAGAAATATCCAACACTATTTTCACCCAACCGAAACGACGAAAAAAGGTTTTTAAATCAAAAACCCACTTTTCCCAAACATGAAACATCTTTTCATGAATAAAAGACGGTAAAGATGCATAAAATTACATACGATACTCTCTAATAACTTTAAAGTCTAGAATCCTACCTCGATGAATCAAGAACTTGACGCTTTGATTCGCCTGCAAAATCGAGTTTCAACGGAATAAAATTCCTTCCGGATGCATACGTAGAGCACAATGCCTGCTGTTGGTCCGTCAAAAACCAATCCTCAGACCCCAAGAAGTTAAAGAGAAGGCAGAGAGAAAACTGGAGGAAACTTATGAGTTAAGTTTTGAAAATATCTAACTCCAAATATTAGGCCTCCAAAATATCTTTTTTTTTTGAATTTTTGAAATTCGCACCATAACTCTATGCAACCCCCGGGACTAACCCAGCATGCTCAGATAAACCAAAATGTAGATCAAAACGCATATAAGCATTTTAAAACGAAAATACCAAAACAAGTTGAAAAATATCGAATATGCATATATATCAAAATGAAACGGTACAGGGTCTCACAACTCTCCCCCCTCAAGTATTTCGCACCCAAAATTCACGATCAGGTCAAGAGGTGAACAACTCCGGGTATCCAGCATGAACCCCGGACTCAAGCTCCCAAGTCGCTTCTTTAACCCCGTGATGAAACCACTGAACTTTCACATAAGCAATCATTCTCCCCCGTAACACTTGTTCCTTCGTATCAAGAATCCTCACAAGACGCTCCTCATACATGATATCCTCATCAACTCGCAACTCAACCCAATCCAAAACATGTGACGGATATAGCTCATACCTCCGAATCATGAAAACGTGAAACACATTATGCACAGATGACAACTGATGTGGTAAGACTAGACGGTATGCTACCACCCCCAATCCTTTCCAAAATCTCGAATGGTCCAATAAAGCGTGATGATAGCTTCCCGCTACGGTCAAATCAGATCAACCCTCTACGTGGCGAGACCTACAGAAACACATGATCTCAAACTGCAAACTTCAAAGGTCTCCTCCTCTAATTTGCATAACTTTTCTGGCAGCTCTATGCTGTCACCAGACGCTGACGAATCACTGCAATCTTCTTGGTCATCTCCCGCACTAGGTCGGGTCCCAAAACAGCGATATATCCCACCTATGTCCAACACACAGGCGATCTACACAGTTTACCATGCAAAGCCTCATACGGTGCCATCCTAATACTTGACTGATAGCTGTTGTTGTATGCAAACTCTGCCAACGATAGATGGTCCTCCCAAGAGCCCCGAAAATCAAGCATATAGGCTCTCAACACGTCCTCTAAAATTTGGGTGGTCCTCTCAAACTGACCGTCGGCCTGTGAGTGAAACGTTGTGCTAAAAGTAAAGCTCATTCCCAAAGCCATATGAAGACTATGCCAAAAGTGCGATGTAAAGCGTGGATCTCGATCAGAAACAATAGTCACCGGTACTTCGTGTAGTCAGACTATTTCCCGAACATACAACCTACCCAATCTGTCAACCGAATTCTGCACTTGAATGGGAAGAAAATGTGTAGACTTCGTCAGCCTATCAACCACAACCCAAACAGCATCATATTCCGTCGGCGATCGAGGAAGTCCTGATACAAAATCCATCATGATATTCTCCCACTTCCACTCAGATATAAGCAACGACTGAAGCAATCCTGCGGGTCGCTGGTATTCCACCTTTACATGCTGACAAGTAAAGCACCGAAACACAAATCGGATCACGTCTCTCTTCATTCCCGTCCACCAGAACTGACGGCGCAAGTCGTGATACATCTTCGTGCCTCCGGGATGCACTGCAAGACGTGAATGATGAAAATCATGTAGCACCTTAGCACGGCACGACTCTGGCACAAACAGTCGCCCTGACATCCTCAAACTCTAATCTGAACCCACCGCACATCCTATTGTGTCCTTCCCACTAGCAATGCGATCCTGTATTACCTAAGCCTCCTGTTCGGTTTGCTGAGCCTCTAACACGCGTGCAACCAATGCAGGCTGTGAAGCTACCGAATATAAGGTCGCACCTGCCCTGTCTCTCCGAGACACAGATCAAACTTCCCGACATCTCTAAGCATATCTCACTCTCTTATAGCCACAGAAGCTAACGAACCATAAAATCTCCTACTGAGCGCATCAACTATGACATTTGCAATTTCCGTTTGGTACTGCAAATCAAGGTCGTAGTTTCCCGACAACTCCATCCATCGTCGTTGGCAAAGATTCAAGTCTTATTGCGAAAATAAGTATTTTGAGCCCTTGTGATCAGAGAAAACTTCGAAGTGCTCACCATATAGATAATGCCGCCATATCTTTAAGGCGAAGACCATAGTTGCCAACTCCAGATCATGGGTCGGGTAGTTCTTCTCGTGTGTCTGCAACTGTCGTGAGCTATAGGCTACAACCTTACCTCCATGCATCAATACACTGCCCAAATCGTTGTGTGATGCATCGCAATATACCTGAGGCCTCGCTCTAGAATAATCAATACTAGTGCACTAGTCAATCTCCTCTTTAGCTCCTGGAAGGCTGACTCACAGGACTTGCTCCACACGAACACAACTCCCTACCGCGTCAGGCGCGTCATCGATGCTGCCAACCTGAAAAAGTTATTGACGAACCGCCGATAATAACCTTCCAAACCCAGGAAACTACGGATCTCAAAGACGTTCTTCGATCGCTGCCAGTCCATCACAACATCAGTCTTCGACGAGTCCACTGATACCCCATCCTTCGACACCACGTGTCCAAGAAATCTCACCTCCGACATCCAAAACTCGCACTTCTCGAACTTCGTTTACAAGCGATGTTCTCTCAGAAGCTGCAAAACAACATACATATGCTCCTCATGCATCTCCCTCATGGGTGAATATATCAAAATGTCATTCGCGAATACGACTACAAAACTATCCAGGTAAGGGTGGAAGATACGGTTCATCAAATCCACAAAAGTCGCATGGGCATTCGTCAAATTGAACGGCATGACTAGAAACTCGTAGTGACCATAAAGAGTCCGAAAGGCGATCTTCGCTATGTCCTCATCCCTAATCCTCAGCTGGTGATACCATGACCTCAAGTCAATCTTCAAAAAGAAGCGCGATCCTCTCAGCTGATCAAACAGGTCATCAATCCTAGGCATAGGGTACTTGTTCTTGACCGTCACCTGATTCAGCTTCCTGTAATCTATGCACTATCTCAAAGACTCGTCCTTCTTCTTCGCAAACAAAGCTAGTGCTCCTAACAGCGACGTACTCGGCCATACAAACTCCTTTGTCAAGCAACTCCTCCAACTGCACCTTGAGTTCTCGCAACTCAGTGGGTGCAAAGCGATATGATGGCATAGAGATAGGAGCTACTCCTGGAATAAGATCAATAAAGAACTCCACATCTCGACTCTGTGGTAACTCAAACAGATCATGAGAAAAAATATCTAGATAATCACAAACCACAGGGGGTAGCTCCCCTCAAACCTCACCCAGCTCATCTAACCTGAGAGCATAAAAGAGGAAACCCAAGTTCCTTCAATCCCGTGCGGCACCTGGCTCAAACACCAATACCTCATCCCGATCACCCATAAAGTAGAAGCAATTACCCTCTGGTGTACAGATTGACACCCTCCGTCGCTCACAATCTATAAAGACACGATAGGTAGTCAGCCAGTCCATCCCTAGGATGACCTCAAACATGGCCATGTCTAGAATGATAAAATCAAACTCTAAATAACGACCGGCGACCCCTAACTCACACGATATGCAAATTGTACTCAACACCACATTCCCACTAACTAGGGTCTCTACGCTCAATGCACTACCCAACGGGTCTACCCTCAACCCAAATGCAGATGCAAAGGCAGAAGATATGAAAGAATGTGACGCTCCCGTGTCGATGAAGACACTAGCCCATCATCTAAAGACTAGAAGACTACATATATCATGGCTGGAGTAGCTGCAGCATCAAATGCAACTGGTGCTTTGGAAGCACTGTGATCAGCAAGAACGTAAACCCTGGCCCGAGGTAGTCTGGTCTGTCCACTATAACCCTGAGTCATTAACTACCTCATAGACTGTGTTGAAGTACCACCCTCTGCAAACCTAGACGTCTGGGCCCTAGGTTGCTGAGGAGTTTGCCGTCTTTGCGCAGATGTAGTAGCTGGCGCTCCTGTCGCACTCGGAACATTCCCTTCCCATGGATAGTATCTGCGAATATGTTCGGACTGACCACACCCAAAGCAGATAGGTGCGTCTCTCGTCTGTGACTGGATGGACGTTGAACTCTGTACCTAACCCTTATGCGGGAACACAACTGAACGATTCCCCGGCTGTTCGCATCAATAACAAATCAGCCCTCTCTACCATGGCCTTCCTGCCGAGGCCACTGAAGGTGCAGGTATGGACGACTGCGGCTGATACGATCCAAAAAAATGAGAACTAGGTCGAGACGACCTCTGGCACTTTCTCCCGCGCCTCTGGAATTGTGCATCTCCACTACCCTACTGACTCCCACTCTCTCTAACTCTGCGGCTCTCTGCCAGCGAGTTCTCTACTCGAATAGCAGCTTCTACTAGCGCAATGTACACATCCAAACCCAGAGCTGCAATCCTGTCCTTAATGGTAGGTCGAAGGCCCTTTGTCAAACCTCCTAGTGCGCAACTCCTCTGTAGATACCATCTCAGCTTTGAACCGCTACAGATTCGAGAACTTGGTCTCTTATTGGACCACAGAAAGGTTCCCCTGAACAAGGGAAAGGAACTCATCTCGGTATGTATCTCTCGAAGATCTAAAAAAATACTTCTCTAAGAAGACTCCCGTGAAATCAGCCCATGTATTATCCACCGTAGTCTTGGCAAACTTCCACCACTCTCTAGCATCTTTCCGCAGTTGGAACGCCGCCAACTGCACACGCAAAGCATCCTCCTTGATATCCAGAGTATCGAAGATAGTTGTGGTCACTTCCAACCACTTTGTAGCAACCGTAGGGCCCGGCTCCCTAGAAAAGGTCAGAGGATCCAACCGCCGAAATTTCCCCATAGCCACAGAGGCTCTTGGCTCATAATCCCTCACTCCAGCCCTGGATGCCTCAACTATAGCTCTCATAGTGGCAAGCATCTCCTGATGACATCAGCACCGCCCACCTGCTCCTATGGGGCACGAACGTCTCCTTCCTCTAGAACATGAACATAAGCACGACCCCGTTCTTGCACTCCCCGCATGGACATAATTCTATATGAAAGTAATATAACAAGATAAGCTTTCATACAGCATGCTACGTATGTAAAGACATAACAAACATAAGCATGTCAACACATAACCACTTAAGGTGACGCAACACATCTCACATACTACGAAGAATCAACAAGACAGACACGTTAATTTTGATAACCTATTCAGATTTTCTGCTAGAAAACACATCGGCCAAATGCGTTTCTAACTTGGCTCCCAAATTTGTTAATCCAAACGGCCGAAGGCAAGACTAATCCATCCCAAGACCCAACCTCCATACTTATAGATACACCAACTATCGTGCTTATCAAGCTATCAGCATGTCATAAAAATATTTCTACACACGCAAACACGCATCATTAATCAACCTAACCAAGTGATAAACCCTCTTTTCATAGCTCTTAGGTATTCGAACCCAGAGCTCTAATACCAAGTTGTAACTCCCAAAACCCAGCGTCACATGAAAATTCACCAAAACACCAGTTTTATGAAAATAGATTTTCATATATTCAAATTCACATGTTCAAATGAAATGAAAACCTAATATGCATTTCTCATAAACAGCAAACATACAGTTTCAACATGCATATAGTATATCGTCTCATGGCGTATAAAACCTGCCTTCAAGAACAGGTATACCAAAAAAAAAATTACAAAATTCTTCCGTCATCTGTCACCACGGGCACCACAAGATCTACTCAAGATCATTCTCCATATCATCACCTGAAAAAGGTTTTCTACAGAAAATTTCACCCGTGAGCGAAAACCTAATAGAAACAAACTATAAAACTGTAAAGCAACATATGCAATCATATGGTGGTAGCTAACTCGACCACAAGTAAAATCATGCATTACAACTAATGCAAACAACAGTTAAAGAAAACTATAATCAAACATTATTTTTCACTCGGACCACCCACACCGAGAAAAAACAAATCGGTAAAACAGTATGCTCCACTCAGGCCACACAACTGAGGAGAAAGATAAATGAATTATATGTACCGACTCTTTCACAAGAGGACAGGTGTAGCAACTATAGACTCCTGTCCCTTTACCCAATCCCTACACATCGTTGGACCGATTAGGTAAATGCAAGTTCTAAACGAAGCCATCATAACGTAAAAGCTTAGTTTACAGGCTCAACAACCAGAGGGAAAAAAGCACCCAACCACCCAGTTTACGAGGATTAACCAGAAGGAATAAGGTACCTACTTTGCGCACGTTTTCTAGACTTCTGTCGAGGGCAACTCGTACCAAATACTTGCTATCCCGGTACATCTAGAGAATCATTTTCAAAACAAAACGTTGTTCACATTTAAACAAATATCCATCCATCGACATGGAAATCATGCAAACATATAGATCCATCCATTAATATAAAGATCAAACAAACATGTTAAAATATGAGTTTCAAAGCTATACAGTATATGTATAAGAAGATTTAATCCATCTACCATGAAGATCAATGCATGAAATTGCATGATTTTTATCAAAATATTTTAAAAGTTGAGCCTCAACCCCAGAGGTTAGCTACAAACCTTCAAAAATAAGATTTTCAAAGATGTACCCTCAACAGCCCAGGTTCATTTGACTGGACCCACCCTCCAGTCGACTAAAAAATACACTAAAATCCACATCAAAAAGCCCAGCAACACTGTTCAGTCGACTGACTCCATGGGTTCAGTCAACCGAACCCACAAACCATGATCCAGTTGATTGACCCGGAGTGTTCAATCGACCGAACCAGCCCAGAAAATATTTTTCACCTACAGTTTTGCCATTTTAAACCCAAAATGATGACTCGAAGCTTCCATTTCACACCCACGAACTCACACACGCTCAAGCCTATCATCAAAGGCTTCAAAAGAAACATCCAACACCGTTTTCACCCAACCGAAATGACGAAAAAATATTTTTAAACCAAAAACTCACTTTTTCCAAACATGAAACATCTTTTCATGCATAAATGACGGTAAAGACGCATAAGATTAGATACGACACTCTCTAACAACTTTAAAGTCTAGAATCCTATCTCGGTGAGTCAAGAACTTGTTGCCTCGATCCGCGTGCAAAATCAAGATTTGTTAGAATGAAATTCAGTCCGAATGGATGCGTAGAGCACGATGCCTATAACAATGATCGACTGTTGGTCCGTCAAAAATCAAGTCCCGGGCCCTCGAGAAGTTATAGAGAAGGCAAAAAAAAATTGAAAGAAACTTAAGAGTTAAGTTTTGGAAATTTGTTTTAAAAATATCTAACTGAAGATATGTAAATGCCTCTAAAATATCTTTTTTTTTTAATTTTTAAATTTGCATCGTAACTCTCTGTAACCCCCGGAACCAACCCATCATGTTCAGATAAACTAAAACGTACATCAAAACGCATGTAAACATATTAAAACGAAAACGCCAAAACGCGTTAAAAAATATCGAATATGCATATATATCAAAATGAAACAGTATAGAGTGTCATTGAATACAAACCTAGCCAAATGACTTCTTGAGCCCAAATATGCGTTGGAATAGGCTTGTATGGTTTTAGATTCTATTTCAAATGATTACCTTAAATTTCTTAAATCCAAAACAAAAATTAAAAGTTTAGCTCAAAGACAAAATTAAGGCCCAAAACCCAAGAACAAGGCCCATATTTTTGTAGTCTTCCTTATAAAAATGTAATTGATTAATTTATAATAAAAAAATCAAGTAAGGGCCCGCCACCTAAGGAATTTGTAAGCCTTATTTGACTTTTTAAGAAAAAATTTAAAGCTAAGTAATTAAGTTAATCCCCAAAAGTCAAAATAACCATAATAAAATAGAGTTTTGCCTCTTAATAATCTCAAATAAGTCCAGTGTCTTACTTGGACACAAAGTTTTGGTTTACAACCACCTAGCTAGTCCTTTCATTGGGTTAAGATCAAACAAGTCTGTGGGGTCAAACTTAGTTTGGTGGCTAGGTTTGATGAGGATCAAATTTAGCTTGGTGGCTAGGTTTGATGAGAAGAAGAAGAAGAAGAAGCATGAGAAGTGGAATAAGGAGAATCAAAAGGAAGAAGAGCAGGAGGAGGAGGAAGAAGATGATAAGGAAAAGAAAAATTAACGTAATGGACTCAAGTTAAAATGAACAATAGAAGCCTATGATCTCCTACTAGCAGACAATAAATTGAATCAAGTCAAGAAAGAAATAAGATACATATCATGAAAAAAAATCCTGTAAAGAGGGTTCATCACCACCATGCATGAGAAGCATAGCTACCAATACCATTCTATCTTCCGGTTAGAGTTTTCTGGTCTACCAAACCATAAACTTTTTCTTGTGATTCGTGATGATGTGATGAATGTTATATGATTTCTTTTGATTTGTGATTATTGGAGTTTATTTAAGATGTTTCGTGAAATATTTGTGTTAAAAATATTAATCCTTGGCATAAAAAGTAGAAATAGAACTAAAGTTTAGATTTAAGGTCACCTACAATAGTTTTTCTATACAATGAAGGTTTAATTTAAATAATTTAAATTAAATCTAAAAAAATTATCTTACGACTAAAAATTTGTTCAGAACTCGATCTAAATGTTATATTTCAAATAAGATTTATTTGAAGTGTTTGGGGCGGGTAAATTTTGATAAAAATGTTTTATTCCAATCTCGTGCAGCTTTTGGCACATTTCTATTTAATAAGATAAAAGTCTAATTTATAGACTTTTTTCTGGAAATAGTTTATTCACGAAACATTATTCTTAACATGTTATCTTAGTGATTTGAAAATTTTCATAAACTTTGAATGATGTTTGCTAGGTCAAACTATTTTTAAACAAGGTGGATATAATCTGAACTTGTAAATAGAATCAACACATTTTTTTGTGGAAGTCAAAACCCTTGTTTTTGTAGAAATTTTACGAAAGTGTCTTTTATGTAAACATTAGAGAACATTTTGAACTACTTACTATCCAAAATTTCAATTTTTCTGAATTAGTTTGCCATTTATTTGAGGAAGAGTTTTGGTGCGATGGTAAAGTTGTCGTTGTGTGACTTGAAGGTTATTGGCTCAAGGCGTGAAAATAGTCTATTGCAAATATAAGGTAAGATTACGTATTATAGATTCATCATAGTCTGCCCCTTATGTACATCTCGCATACACGAGAGTTTAGTGCACCGCGCTACCCTTAATTTACCATTTATCCCTTATTTTCTCTTAGCTGTTAAGGAACTTGAAACTTTGTGAGTGTAAATCAATTTCTTCATGCCATGGCATGTGTTGAATGATTCTATAAATGCGCTAGTATATAGAGTTATTGGACATATAATGACGGTAATAGTTGATGATTATCGTAGGGCTAGTACATGTTGGTTTTATGCATTGTCTGCATGTTGGGAGATGTCTTCCTTAGTTATCAATTGGGCGATCATTTGTTGGGGTGTCTTCCTTGTACGACTGTTGATGTCATGAACGTCTTGAGTCATGCCATATCTTGAGTCGTTCATTCGTTTGATACTAGTGTGGTCGTAGGCGAACATGAGCATGGTGTATAGAAACGTAATGGAACGACGTCATTATACTTTCTATTAAAATTGGTGTGCCGAGTCTAAGATTGTGGATTCAAGATCGTTCAATATTATACCACTAGGTGGACAGTCGGAGTTTGTTATAACCCCACGCCCTTGTGACCTAAATAAAATAGTTGGATATATCATTCAGTGATATGGTCATTATTTCACAAGGAAAGCAAAATGACCTCGAAGTTCACTTCCCTTAAGTCTTATCTTTATGGATCCTTGGGCAATGGATTATTGTCGGTATATGTTTGGATGAAAATGGTCGCATGCATGATGCATATTCATTATATTATCGCCATATGCTATTATGGCATATTTGCAATCCATGTGAGTATAGTTCCATACTTGTATTAGAAAAGTAGGGTTTTTGGAGCTTTATCATCGACGTCATAACTCATAGTGTTTCATGGCAAATGCTGATGAAGAAGAGAGTACAACAAAGTATAACCCATAAGAATAAGTGGAGCATTAGAAATGTATAGAAACAAGGAAGGTTAGCATGTTCTTTTGGAAATTCATTTTGAGTTTTAGATACTTATCTTCGGAGACATGTAATAGTTTAAGTTAAATAACTTTCTAAATACTAGTAATATTTTGGGATGAAGACTTAAGGTTCATATATATTTTGAATGAGAATGAACACATATTTTTTCTTTAAATAACCTACTACTTATTATTATTATATTACGAATGACTTCGAAATTTGGGATGTAAAAAAAAAACCTATTCGATAAAGAATTAACATTCAAAATAGTAAAGAAATATAGAAAAAATAAAGTTTGAAGGTTAGGTTATAATAGTCAATTGATATGTACAATTTGCTTTGTATTGAAATTGAAGACACTTACGTAATAAGATAATATATACAAATACTATGATTGAGTTATAGTTAAGATTTTTACTGAAGCGTAATTTTAATATTATTATTTAGAAGTCTAGACTAAATAAGAAACAGAGGACAAAAATACTTAGAGGGTTAAAAGAAAACTAAATGACAAAAAGTAATTAATGAAATAAATAGTAAAAAGTATTTTTAAAAAATTGATTTTAAATTTAAAAGTCATAAAATTTTCAAATAAAACTCATTCTACTTTAAAAGAAATAACAATTAGCAAAAATAGAAAAGAAAAAATGGCCCACTAAAAAAATAGTAAAGCAATTGACTCTTTCTTATATTGTAAGATAAAAATATAATTAGTGTTCACCATTTGTTTTGCACGCGTGCTAAATCAATTGTTATTGCAATATTTAATACAAAATTTTATTATTAACCATAATGATGTATGCCAAAATAAAATAAAAATTATTAATTATATTTTTTGAATTAAAATCAATAATTATTTAAATTTTCAAAACACATGCATTGCATGAACCGAACTAAAAATTTATACTAAATTCAAGAAATATCAAAACGTGCTGTCACATGGATTAAATATGCAAAACTTGATTAGTGGAAGAGCGAAATTATAATTTGCATAGAAGATATTTGATAAAAAATTAACATCAAAATATTCTTTGTTAGAGCTGCATGTTTCAAAATGATTAGTAATTTTGTAAGTAAATATAGACATTTAAGTAAATATGCCAATAGTGGATATGAGAACAAATTTAAGTGGATTCCCACTCCTTCCATAGTAGAGATATATATAACCAATTAAGACTTTTTTAAGACCTTTCACACCTTATTTGTGAGTTTGTATGACTATTATGCATTTTAGCTCATTTACATTTGACTAAAAAAAGACAATTGAGTTTTAGAATGATGTGCAATAAAAATATTAGCAAAATTATATCAAAAACACCTTGAGAAATAGCTTGATTGGTATGATATGTATCTATGACACATTCAACGGTTATTCTACCTCTACACTCAATCAATTGTTATACATGGATATTTACATGTTGTATATATTTCGTTTTGGTAATAAGATACATATAGTGATTTATTCAGATTTTTTGATGAATAATTATATTTGTCAATATAATATGTAGATATTTTCATTTCATATAGTATAGTTATCATTTCACATAACATCAAATCTCATTACCAAATATAATTTGTTACGAATAACAACGTTATCATTTTATATAATAAAATTATTTGAGATCCTATCTTTATGGTGTTGATAGTGTAAATTACAATGCTTAAACGTTGAGCACACTTAAAGTGGTGTGTTATTGGTAGTGCACATTTGATGGATTCACATATATTAGTGTGAAGGTGGTGTTATTTTCTATAAGAACTTGGGTAAGTTTTCTCAATATTCAAATAGGGTACCTGGCCATTTAGTACCACGTTGACAAACTTTGGTAAGAGTGTTTAATGTGAGTGATAGATTCGCTCGTGTTACACCAAAAGGGACTTGATCTATAGAAATATTGCATTTTTATTAAATTTTTGTAATCACAACTTGGCCCTATTTGGATAGTTTGCTTATTTGCTTATTTGGTTTATAAAAAAAAAAAAAAATCACTTCGTTTAGATAACTAAATAAATAAAAAATAAAAAAATAAAAAAATAAACTAAATAAGCCAAAATAAGTTAACTTATAAGCTTGCTTATAAGTAAATAAGTAAATAAACTCATTTGGGTAGCCTGACTTATAAACAAATAAGCAAATAAATCCCAAGTTCCCAAAATAATATTACTTAAATAAAATTTAACTTATTTACTAATAAATAAATAAATAAATAAACAAATCACCTCAACAGACGCTTATTTATCCTATAAATATTTATGCCACTTTGTTTAAGCGAATTGTAAATTATTAAATGGTATTTTAAAATTCTCCCACCCCAAAAGTCACATATCCTAACGTCCACATGTCCCAATGTTGGAGAGCTCGGATCAACAATAATTAACTTTTTCAAAAAAAAAAAAAAGTTAGTGCATTTGAAATAATTTTTTATAATAACTTTTTGTCTTTTGTTAAAATATTTAATGTATTTTTTTTCTTTGAAAAATTAGTCTTAGATTCTTAAAATAGTGTCGATTTTATTTTTCATTCACTATAAAAAAATTTTAAAGCATGAGATCCAATTTTAATGCCTAAAGTCCAGTTAGATCCTTGAACAGATAAATTTAACTTTGAATTTTTCAAAATATACAGATAAATTTATCTGTCTTACAAAAATAAACAGATAAATTTATCTGCCTTACAAAAATAAGTAGACATATAAATTTATATGTGTATTTTATATATATATATTTAAAAAGGTACATAAATAAATTTATCTATTTTGTATAAATAAGTAGTCAGATAAATTTATCAGTATGTTTTATACGTGTTCTGAAAATGCACAGTGTTCTTTATACAGATAAATTTATCTGTATACTTATTTATGTAAAACAGATAAATTTATCTGTGTGCTTGGTATACGTTTTGAAAATGCACAGATAAATTTATCTGTATAAAGAACACAGATAAATTTATTCGTGTTACATAAAATAAGACGAAAGATAAATTTATCTATTTGTGCTAAATTTATCTGTATTGTAGACGATTGAATCTTGAGTGTTAAAAATTTTGTTGATTGATTTTGTACGTTAAAACTTATTTTTTTAGATATTTAGTTAAAAGTCTATTTTTTTAAGTTGTAGTATTTGGGATATTAGCACTTTAAAAAAAAAATTGTGATGAGGGTTGACTTTTTAATTGAAAATATTACAGTAATTTTAGTTATAAAAAGTTGAGGTGTTTGAGACGTGTATATGCTTTTTTTCTTAGATTAAAAGATGAAAAAAAAAGTTAGTTGATTTTTTTAAAAAACTAAATAATATGGCTTAAAAATAGTATTTTTTTTGTTATAAAAAGTCAGCTTTTCTGAAAAACCAAACAGAGTCTGATTCTCGTTTATTATGGGGCTGAAATTGGCCTATTTAGATTATTTGATTCATGTGAACCCTTCAAATTGTGTAAACCATTGAGAAGATAATTTTTATAAAAATTAAATTAATTGAATATCGATAGATAATAGACAATTGTTGATTTTTAAATAATAAATGACAAATATAATTTTGAGAATTGACAATTTATTTTCTAGCATTTACATGATCTAATGCTATGACTATTGAATCATCGATTAATTTGATTTTTTATATAAATAGTAATTTATTTATAATTAGGTGTTTGAGCCTATTTTTAAACATCAATTAAATTTAAGACTCTAAAATTAATGACCGAACAAATGAATTCAAACTATTGCGCAAACCTACATGAATGGTCTCTTGAATTGACTCTACAACATAAATGGTTGAATTATTGAGGTGGTCTTGTTTGGGTTTAATTGGTGAGATTTTGTTTATTTTTAATTTTTTCTAAACCTTTTTTTTCTTATTGGACTAATTTTTTGTACTTTTTTGAATAGTTTGCAAGAGATAAACCAAAAAAAGTTAAAAATTGATGGAAAAAATTAAAAAATTTATTAAAAATAAAAATAAACAACATTAAAGTTAAACTCATTGGTCTATTTTAATTTATTTTTATCTTTTTAATTTTTTTATTTGTTTGAATTCCTTGATGATAGAAATAAAAAATATAATAATTGGAATCAATAATATTTTTTTCTAAAAAAAAAAATAAAACAATTAATCCAAACAGGTCATTACAAGCCTATCCAATTTTTTGTGAATCGCAGAGGAGCGGAACTCAATATTAATGTTTGAACCCAGTTCACGAGCCCCAATATTCCGCTTCCCGCCCAAACCACCACCCTCAAAAATCTACTCGTACCCTTTCAA
Organism: Heliamphora exappendiculata; assembly: GCA_034768845.1. Classification (NCBI taxonomy): domain Eukaryota; kingdom Viridiplantae; phylum Streptophyta; class Magnoliopsida; order Ericales; family Sarraceniaceae; genus Heliamphora; species Heliamphora exappendiculata. The sequence continues at coordinate 11,311,342 of JAOTRH010000010.1, read as the reverse complement.
ACCCTCCGTTTCTCTCTCCGTTTTCCGACGAACTTTCTCCCTTCCAGTCCTCTCTCTCTCCGCTGCAATGCCGAGCAAGCGCAAGGCTTCGTCGAGCTCTTCTTCGAAGAAGTCGAAGAGGAGAGAGACTTTCGACCGTGTTCCCGATGAAGAAGCTGTAACGGCCGTCGAAGTTAGTAATGGCTCTTTGCAATTGTCCCCTTTGAAGATCTCGAAGAGAGACGTCGAAGAAGAAGTTGACGATGGCCGCTTTATCGGGGAACCGGTTCCCGACGATGAAGCTCGTCGGCGCTGGCCTCATCGCTACAAAGGGAAGGTAAAGCGCTCTTCATCATTCTGTTCTGATATATATATATATGTTAATAGGCGGGAATCATAGGTATAACTAACATAATTTAATTTGATCAAAATTAATTATTCTTTTCAAACACTCTTAATAAAAAAATTATTTATTTTTAAATATCAAAAAGATAATTATTAAAAAATTTAAATTTAAAATAAAAAATAAAAGAATAATTGATTTTAATAATTAGTTTTTTTTCCATCTTTTCATCCGTTGAATAAAAAAAGGCATACATATGTCTCAACTTAGGCATAGAGATAGAATAAAGTTTCTGATTTTCTTTCAATTTTTCATATGCTGAATAAGAAAATTTTTTCTTATTTTTTATTTATTTCCATATGTCTCGAGATTGGAATAGAGAGAGAAAAGTTTTTTTAGTTTCTTCATTTGAACATTTGATAACTCTTTTGATACAATTTCAACAATTGAATAAAAAATATGACGTATCATGACCGTTATATTTTGTAATATAGATATATTTCACTGTACCATAAATATGTAATTTCTGAGAAATCGTAGCTGTGTAATGTAATGAATCTGTTGGACTACAGAGCAAGGCGAGGAAAATTGCTGGATCCGCGAGCTCAAAATCGTATGTCCTCCTTCCATTTTTTTCCTTTTGTAGAACTTATATCCAATCGAAATAGATATATTTATATTAACATTTTCCAGGAGGTAACTTGTAGTTTTTTTTTTTGGCCATCATTGTCAAATCGGATAACATAATCCTGAATGTTTTCTTTGATTGGAATAATTTATTATAACATAGTGGATATTTGGTGCAGTTAAAATTATGAATTTCTTTATAGTTGAAAAAATGTAATTATGACTTAAAAGCATAAGTTATAAATGTTTGTGAAATTTGTAAACTCATAATTTTAAATAGTAGAATTTGTGTTTATTGATTAGAGAAGCTTATAAGCACACTTGTTTGGATTTGCCTAACTTTTTTATGAGCTATAAGCTGAAAGCTTAAAAATAAGATCAAACAAACATCCTCATATTCTTCATTATACCATTTTTGCTAACATATTTAGAAATATAGTCAGAAATAAAAACCTTATTTTTATTGAGAAATATATAGTAACATGAAAAAAGTAAGGTTCTTGGAAAACAAAGTAATGCGTGATCACGTTCATGGAAAATGCAAATTAAACAAATACTGAATACAAAAAAAATGTATGAAAAGATGTGATAGTGCATTATTATAACATTTGCTTAAATCAATTTCATTATATCATTAGAAACTTTGCTATAAATCCAACTTATTTGTTATTTGGTAATCTACCGATGTTTCTTATTGAAGGAAGTCTCTCCAAGGGGATTCCAATAGATGAATCAATGGAACTTTGATACATGATTTTGGATTGGTTAATTTTTGGAAGCCCCCTATTCACCCCAAAAGTGAAGAAACATCCTTGCTTTGTTTTCGCTTTGCTTGTGGGGATTAGGAGTCCTATAAATAAAGATGACAATTTAGAACATCAACAATAAAGGTAACATATCTTTATGCTCTTATCCAATGCTGAAACCTCATGGTATGGCTTACGGGCTTGGACTATTTAAGATATGTCTCCTTTTGTTGGCTCAAAAAGTGATCATTCTTTATACCTTTGTTTATTAGCCGATCGATATGGGTTATCCTATTTGACAAAAAGAGTTTGGCGTAATGGCTTGCTCTATCAACCTTATCTTATACATCGTGGTAGTATCGTGTGGAGTGAATCGATTTGCTTCACACTTGATAGAATAACTAATCTCACACAACTGCATGTCTACTCGTTTGTGTTGCCTACTTTTATATCAATATACAACAAAAATGGAAAAGAAATACCAGAAAATGATTTTTTTAAAGTACAACCATTTCGAAAATATACCCTCAAAATATTAACCATTGTCAATAATTGTATAATATGTTTCTCGAATTGTTTGAATGCAGTACTTAGGTATTGAACTCTTGTTTATTAGTTTACTACAGTTTAAGTCTCAAGTGTCTTGTTTAGAATGGAACACTTGAAGCTTCATCTTGTAAAAGTGGGCTTGTCAACAACATAAGGTACTTAATATTAGGCCGGTATATATTTGTGACGAAATTCGTTAAAAATGAAAGAAGGGTTCCCTTTATCTTAACTAGACTTGTGGCCCACATGATGTGTGCAATGTTTGGTATGACAAAGAGAATTCATCAGAAAAATAATTCAGAATCAAATAATAATTAAAATTTATTGACATACATGACGGGCTTCAAGTGTTAACATTATGGTAGTGTAAGATTAAAAACTAAGACTTTAAATTAAATCATAAAATGCATAATACTTAAAAAACAACCTCTAACATAATTCAACTTAAAAAAAAAAAAACAGTTAAGCAGATTGTTAACAAAATTGCAGAAAGATGATGTAAATTTTTTGTGAGCAACCATTGTTGCATCTCTAGCGGAGATGGGTGAATGTGGGTAAGGTAGAAGATCATAGGGAGAACTACTAAACATGCTCTTTATATTTTTATCTTAATCCATTAAATGCTTTGTGCAATTTGTATCATATTAAAATATGATTGTTGCACAAAGAGAAATGGGTGTAAAAAGAAGTTAAAGAGATGCAATTAGTAGCTTTGAAATTGTGGGACATCTGTAACATTTTTTTGTCCTTTTTTAACATTTTCAACTATTTGTGAAGAAAGCACAAACAATGGAATTTTAACATTAGTTTTGGAGTTTTTGGATAAAACAAAAGGTAACATTATGCTTCACCAAACAAAAGGGTGTTTTTATTTTATTTATTATAATAGTATAGATAAATCTTTCTAATAATATTTTTTAAAAAGTAAATGAACTTTTAACAATATTAATTGTTATTAAAAAAAGTTTTACCACTTTTCTGAACTATTCTAAAGAAAATTCAACCATTGATGTACCATAATATTGCATCATCTATTGTGTATCATCTATTAGGTGACACATTCAATTTGTGTGATAGTATTTCTTTAATATGTGTATTAATGGGATGTATCTATTTGTCTTCGAATGTGTTGAATTGCGTGTATTGTATAGCGAATCTTAATATGCTGGCAACATTAGTTTTAGGTTTGTAGCTACTTTCTAGAAATCTCGAAGTGATTTGCTTGTTTATTTTTATTTTGTTCAATTGGTACAGCAATGATGACTTAGAGGAGATTATTCAAGCTAGATGCCATTACATGAGTGCAGAGGTTGATGGCTGTGCGATTTTCAAACTTGAGGATGATGCCCATGTCAAAGTGAGTCTTTTTTTTCCCTCTTTGAATTCACAATGTAAGTTAATTTTTAGTTCTTAGCAAGTGGCATGCCAAACAATATCCTTTTAGTTGGGCTAATGAATATGATTTTATTATTGATATGACTCATAATGTTTACAAAGAAACAGATTAATAGGTACTAGGGATGCTGACATGTTTGTTTAGGTTAGGTTCTTCTTTAACTTGTCCGTCGGTTGAATTCTTCGGGTTCAATATTCATTGAACGACTCGTTTACATCTAGTCGCTTCAGACTATTTGGCTTGACAATCGGTTTGAACTTCTTGTAGCAACTTCCTCCATCCTCATCCACCTTGTTGCCCCTTCGTTTTCTTTCCTCTTATGCTCCATTAGCCCTTGCAAACCTTATCACTACCTTAGTTATACAATGTACACTAACTAGTGGCTGGGCACAAGCATTGCGTGTGCAGCTTAAGTTATTTTGTTAATAAATAAAAAAAATAATATTATATATTTTAAAATTGGGTGTTGCTAATCATCACCCAGTGAGTAGAGAGCAGTGAATACTAGAAATTCTTTCTATTTTGAATTTTTGTGGGGAAGAACAACAATCACACTATAACACTAAGAGATAAGAGAAACTCTTATCGGTAATAGTTTCTATTATCCACCACCTATAGTTAGCATTTTCCTTAAAAATTATACAATGATTTGAAGCGAATATAAAAAAATAGAGTAAAACAAGAAGAATAAATAGACTAAGAAGATCTCCTGCAAATAAACTTGTGATCCTTTGCTAAACATCAAGTTCACATTTGATGGGTTTGGAGACTGAATTAGGATATTTTTTTAATCAAAAACAATTTCTAGAAAGAAGTCGAAATAAAATAAAAAAACCCACTTCGATGCATTTGAGAGGGGATTCATGTGTTTGGGTGAATAGAAATAAGAGCCCCAGAAGCTTGAGATGAGAGGGAGGAAGAAGTTTGTTAAACTAATATAGCACTATAATATATATGTATGTATATGGTGTCATTTTGTCTCTGAAACGATGATTGGCTTTGGATTTGTAGAACGAAGAGAATGCAAAAAAGAGAAAGATAAGAGTTGGAAGAAAATACACAACAGAGTAAAATAAGCAAAAGAATAATTAACAACATTATGCTCACAAAAGGTATTATAAATATTAGTATAGTAAATATAAAGGTTTATGGATGTGACTCTTTGAAATTAAAAATTACATTCTAATATATTATTTTCCCATAATGTCCTAGGCTTGAGACCCTTTTTTGCTAGAGCATCTTATTTGCAAAAAATCACTTCTCTTTCGGTTCTGCATTGAGCACTACAAGTGTAGCGTTTGAGAAGAAAATGACTCCAACAATCATGAATATTGGCTTGAAAAGAGAGTATTGGTAATTCCTATCCCATTGGTTTGTGAGGAAAGGAGTCAGTGATGTATTTCTTGAGGAGAGCCAAATTTCAAAACTTCCAACATGCGCGTTCTTCAATCTTGTGTTCCTCTTTGAATTCATAAAAGCTTTCAAGAATTTAAATATCCATGAACATATAGAGAATATATGAAAAGACTTCATGAACTAAAAAAAGCTTTCTAGTAAGCAACCGAATCAATTGATGTCTGAAAATATTTCACTCAATGGATTACCAAAACTATTTGTGGACAGAGAGAAATAGATAGAGGATTTTGCGTGTTCCTGGGCAATAGAAGTCACCAATCTATGCATGGCTTCATTACTTAATTTTCAACGATTAATTAGACTGCCATGCCTTCCTATGCAGGGGTCTTTCAAATTGGATTCCTAAAGAATAAAAAGGTGATAAATTAGGTTTCACATCATAAATTAGATAAGATTATCAATGAATATGGAAGAAATTATCAACCATGTCGATATCAAATTTGTAATTCTAGTTTTTTAAGAATATTTTTTGATTGAATATTAGAAACTAATGCTTGATACTATGAAAAAACAATTTTTGAACAACATACACACTAATTGCACAATTAGGAAATGAAAATGTTTTATATATGCTAAGCAATTGTTCTATGCTTTAAAAACATACAACCAAACATCATTTATGCAATCAAACACCATTCATAAAGTCAAACCCCATTAACCCATATCGTTCATACACACACATAAAATAGTTTGTTAGGAAGAACTCTAAGTTAACATACCAATGCATGTACAAAATGTTATTAGACACATGCCGCTAGTGGATGGGGATCGAGCATTACAGATATGTTGCTTATTATGAATATGTTGAATAGATAAATCAACAAATGAGTATTTGATGAAGTGGTGAAATGACTTGGGATTTCTTGGAAAACAGGAAGAAATGGAAATTGATGGGTTTGTGCAAACGTAGTCTTAGAAGTTGAAAAGAGAACGCGGGGTTAAGATGAGGAGATATTGTTTACCATATTGCCCCCCTTAGCACATAGGTATTAAACTAATTTTGTTGTAAAACTAATAATTTAATGAGGTTGTTTTAGTCAAAGAAAATATACAGAATTTCATTTTAAAGGAGATATTAAATTGGCTTCTCCCTTAATAAAATAGTATAGATTTTGATGCAACATATATTCAGTAAAAAGCAAAGAGAAAAAGAAGAGAGAAAGATGTGATTGATTTTTTTTTGTGAGAGAGAGTGTTAAGTGAGGGGGAGTCGGTGAGTGAGATTAGTAAAGGGCCAAAAGTTTTTTTAGGGGATTGAATTGCTGGTTTGTGAGGTTGGAAGAGAGATTTGAGAGAGTAGTAGGAGAGGGGGTAGAGTAAATCAGAGAAAAGATGAGAGCCACTGTATGTTCTTTTCTTTAGCTGCCTTTGCATCGGTCTCTGACATAATTGAGAATTGTCTCTTTGTGTGCTCAGTAGGCGAGGTATTAAGAAATTATAAATTTTTCTTGAGGAAATAAAAGAGAGATTGGAGGGTATAAAAGAGATATTGTAATGGTACTAGTAAACTACTGACGTAGTACTTAAATGATAAACCTATCAACATGTCTCAAAATACTTAAGCCTAAGTCACTCATAAGAGCCCATATACTTCATTATGTATCATACTCATTTCTCATCTACCGCCAATGTAGGATGAGATACTTTCAAAAACGCAAAATTCTCATCATGTTGCCCAAGTTCTTTCCTTGGTTAGTGATATTAGATATCAACACACAAGCAGACATAGAGTGGCCCATTGGCATACACATGGTATATTGTTTTGGGCCTCTACCCCTCTTCAGAGTCTCTACTCTAATGACACCGCTACAGCTACAAGGCCCTCCATGGGATAAGGATTGGTGATGTAGGGTGTCAAGGGGTGAGAAGAGGAAGAATATTAGCGCAACGAGCCACAATCTTAAACTCAAAATCTCATTAATCAACTATGAGATTTACAGTGCACCTAGTGAACATAAGAAGTGACAATTTGTTTACGCAATAACATTGTTTTTTACTATGCTAAGTAACCAGATTTACCACCAACAATGGTACAATAGTCATATGAAGATTGCCTATCACAACAACTACCCACCCAGTCAGCATTACTAAACCTGACATATTTAAGGAATCACAGAGTTGTTAAAGTAAGTCACGTCCTGGGGAACTCTTTAAATAAAACAAATTTGACAAACAACCTCAAAATGAGGTTGACAAGGAGCATGCATATACTGATCGAGAACACCAATATAGGTAATGTCATGAAGAGTAATAGTAAGATAAATTAATCTGTCAACTTCTTGATAACGACCAACATCGGCAAAGAATTCACTATGTTCAATATCAAGCTTAACAGTAGAATCCATGGAAGTGTAAATCGGTCGAGCACTGAGAAGACCAGTGATAGAAAGAAGATCAAGCACATATTTTTGGTGAGAGAGAAATGTCTTTAGAAAAATGAACAACTTCAATTCCAAGAAAATAGGGAAGAGCACCCAAGTCCTTAATATGAAATTGCTTGCCCAAATGTTGTTTTAGATAAAAAATCTCAAAGTCATCAGCACTAGTAAAGAATATTGTCAACATATACAATCAATATAATAGTGTCCCCATAAGACTGACGAATAAAAAACAGAGTGATTAGAGGTAGAATGCTAAAATTCATATATAAGTATAACAATATTGAACTGATCAAACCCACGAAGTGATTGCTTGAGAGACCACACAAAGTCTTATCCGAATGACATATAAGAGGGTCACGGCTAACAATACCATAACCAATTAGTTGTGCCATATATACCTTATCTTGAAGATCACCATGAAGATGTGTTTTTTAATACCACGCCGATTTAAAGGTTGAGAACGACTAACAACAGAGAGGAGTTGGACTAAGTTAAGACGAGCCATTTGAGAAAATGTCTCCAAATAATCGACACCATAGGTTTGAGTGTTTCCTTTAACAACTAAGTGTGTCTTAAGGTGCTCAACAGAGCCATTAGGAAGATGTTTTACTACGTATGTTTAACAATAACCTACTACTTGCTTTCCAAGTGGAAAGGTAGTATACTCCAAACCTAATTTTGATGAAGAGCTCTGATTCCTATCCATAACATTTTTCTATCCAAACATTAATATAACTTGCTTATAAGAGGAAGGAACATTAAATATCGATGGCAGTTTTTCCTGCTCCTCCCCTCCCCCGCATGTCCTCGCCCTCTTATTTAAGCAGTTTTCCGCCTTTGATAACATGTGGGACAGGAAAGTATTTGCTTCCTCTTGCCCCGCCCCGCCTCAATTAATATATAAACACACACACAGACACATATATAAATAGTTAGATAAAATTTATTTTCCAAAATATAATAAGACTAAAATATAAAAATATTATATTTATTTATTATTTTTATCTCTATTTCTTATTTTTTATATTTTTAATTTAATCATCCATAAAATATTATGTTTTACTTGCTATATTATCGTTAATTCTTATTATTTAGTACCCACTTAAAGTTTATAATCTATTCCAAGTTTATAATCTATTTCGGACATATTTCCGTCTCCGTCTTGTCCCAGCTTTTTCCTTGATTTCCTCTTCTTCTCCCTGCCTCGATAAAATATAGGATGAGAACATGACACTGATAAAATATAGGATGAGAACATGACACCATATCCTCGCCTCACCCCATTGCCATTCATACAGAGAAATAGACGATAAGGGAAAAGCAAAATAATGGTGACAAGGTGAAAGATGATGAAAGACGATGATACAACAAAAAATTGGAAATAAGATGTTGAGTACAAGCACATTTACCTAGTGCAAAGCAATTGGTAAATCGACTGGATTAGGAGGGGATGAGGACGCAAGAACCTTTGCTAGAGACGATGAAGTATCTAGGCCATAAGAGACAACATGCCTATCATGAGATTGCTGATAGACTTGGAAAGGAGGTGCAAATAAGGAGGAAGAGGATGGAAAAGAACAAGGTAGAGGAAGAGTAGGAGAAAAAACTCCCCCTAACTACAATATATAAGATGGGAAGATACTATGTGACCGGGTGATGCAAAGAAATGAGTCGACTCAAAGAATGTGACATTGGCACTAACACAGTATTGTCCAAACTCGGGATGGTAACAATATTCCTTTTGAGTACGAGAGTAGCAAAAAAAAACACTTTTGAGCCTGTTGAGATAATTTATTACAACTCAGATCAAGAACATGCACAACAGTCGTAGAACCAAAAACCCGAAGAGTAAGTGAAAAAGGTGAGGGATTCAAGTAAAACATGGAAAAAGAAGATTGATGATTGAGAACAATATAAGGCATGTGATTAATAAGATAACAACTAGTAAGAACAACATCACTCTAAAATTGTTTCGACACTTTATTGTGAACTATCAAGGTATGAGCAACATCCAACAAGGGACGATGCTAGTATTCAGTAATACCGTTTTGTTGAGGAAGAATAAAAGTTCCAAAATTCGGATGTGATATAGGATTTTCTTTTTGGTGTCTGAATTGACAGTGGAATTTGAATTTGAGGGTTTTGGGATTTTGGAACTAAAACTTTGGCAATTTGGTTTATATACTAATGATGAAATCAACAGTTTAGCCTTGAAGCATGATTTGTGTGTTTAACTAATTTTTTTCTGTTTAGGCTGAAGACGGACAGGATAATTATATCTGTAGGATTGTGGAAATGTTTGAGGCAACAGATGGCTCACCTTATTTTACAGCCCAATGGTATTACAGAGCTAAGGATACGGTAAGAATTCAGAAATGTTTCACCAGTACTGTTCATTTTTTTTTGATGTAGTAGCGTAGAGTCCTGATGTTAGACTACTTGTTTCTATTCAGGTTATTCAGAGCAGTTCTAACCTTATTGATAATAAGCGCATATTCTTTTCTGAAATCAAGGATGATAATCCTCTAAATTGCCTTGTCAAAAGGCTCAGAATTGTCCGGCTTCCCTTAAATGTATGCCTCACTTTAGATTCTTGAAAAGTTTGTGTTTATTTATCTGCATGAAAATGGTAGCCTTTAGCAGGTGGAGTTGTGTACGAAGGAGGCAGCAATTTTGAATTTTGATTATTACTGTGATATGATGTATCTACTGCCATATTCCTCATTTGTGAGCTTGCAGCCTGGTATGTTCTTCTCTTTCAAGGAATGAAGTGAGCTGCTTGTTTTTTTTTTCCCCCCCTCGATCCACTTCAATGGGATTTGCTTTATGGAGGAAAAGATGAACAATTTTCTCCTGTTCAGTTCTCAGCAACTAGTTATACTGCAGACAATATAGGGGCTGGAAGTGAATCAGATTCCACAATCTCGAGTGAGCCTGATATTTCTGGAGCAATAGGTGGTGTCAAGTTTGATAGTGAAGAAGTTTCGCAAGTTAAAGAGCACAAGAAGGCAGAGATGACCCTTCTGGATCTATATTCTGGCTGTGGTGCAATGTCAACAGGACTCTGCATTGGTGCCAACATGTCTGGTGTTAACCTTGTTACTGTAAGTTCTATATTAACATTATTTCCACAAAACCTTTTTCACATTGCCAGACAGCTTTTTGGTAAATTTTCTTTTCTTTTTGTAGGGTATGTTGACCTTTTGATAAAATTTTGGGTTATTTTTTTGGGATATTCAGCGGGATGTCCAGAAATAAAACTTTTAACGCGCAAGATCCATAGATAAAAATTTTAACGCGTGAGATCCAACCCATTTAAAAGGCGTGATTTCTCCAAAAAATATCCACCAAACAGATAAATTCATATGTTTTGCATAACAAATGGATAAATTTATTTATTTGATATTTATCTGATTGCAAATATATACAAACAGATAAATTTATCTGTTGTCATATTTATGCATTATATGCAAATGGATAAATTTATCTATTTGCATATCAACATAGATAATGCATAAATATGCAAACAGATAAATCTATTTGTTGGCGTATTTATACATTATATGCAATGCAAACAGATAAAATTATCTGTTGACATATTTATGCATCATATGCAAACAGATTGCATACAAAACAGATAAAATTATCTCTTTCTCTCTCTCTCTATACATGTATATACACATATATAAAACGATTCTCTATCTTGATAATATTGATCAAAATGGAAGACGATGGGGGCAACGATAATGATGATGTAGAAGACGGTGAAGGAGTGAGGATATTTTCGTTCCTAAAAAGTTTCACGCGATAAACATAGGATCTATCGTTGGATCATTTTTGTGAGAATGGACTTTGCGCGTTAGAAAAACTTTTGTTGGATGAAAATTAATACATAGTATATGATTTGGACAACTTACTAATTTTTTGTAATTTTTTGGAAATTTATATTCCCCCGCCCCTTCTGTATAATGCATTCCAAAATTCGTCTTTAGTGTTCAAAATTACGTAGAACACACTTTTCAATGCACACTAGAATACGAATTTTGGAGTGCATTTATAAATAAGAGGATTGGGAATATCATTTCCTTTCTTTATGTCTGCCCTTTTGGCTGAATTTTGGAAAATTCTATTTCTTGATGTAGAAATGGGCGATTGACCTAAATGCACATGCATGTGAAAGCCTAAAATACAATCATCCCGAGTCTGAGGTACATACCTATGCCATGTTATTCTTTTTCTTTTGGTTCAATTTTCATAATGCTTAATTGATTACATTGCTGTACAGGTGAGAAATGAATCTGCAGAAGATTTTTTGTCTCTGTTAAAGGAGTGGAAGAAGCTTTGTGTCTCCTTCTTGTTGATAGGAAATAAGGATTCACAAGAAGAGTATGTAGATCCTAAAAAAATGGAAGATGACAAAGGTGTTGATGATGAAAGTGATGGCGATGATGTAGAAGATGATTCTGGAGTATTTGAAGTTGAGAAGCTTTTAGCCATTTGTTATGGTGACCCAAAAGAGAATGTAAAGTGTGGGTTGTATTTTAAGGTACTTGAACTTTTAAATCTATGCTCAAATGTGAACATGTCTACTTAGAAAACATAAGAGTTTTGGCAGAACCCTTCTATTCCAAATATTTGCACAAGAAGGCTTCAAGAAGCTAAATAGATGTTATGACTTTTATATGTGCATATATGTGTATGTGTTTATAGTGCTAAAACTCAAAAGGAAGTCCTTTCATCAAATCAAGGGTGTTTGTTTGGAATCTTGTTATGTTGTTACGCTTTGGTTTAGATGCTCGTGTACCAATTTTTTGTTAGGTGTGTGAAGTTTGATTTTTTCATTGTTGCATTTCTTTTGGATGGCCTGTCTCTTCCAGATAGTGGCGTACTATAGGTCTCCGTAAAGCACCGGTAGATTTTGTTCGGACAATTGTGATTTTTGTTTGGACGATGAAGGCGCTATTTAGTTTTGTGAGCCTCAGCTGTTTTTTATCTGGATAGAGCCCGTATGGATTCACGACAGAAATAAATAGACGAGTGGGTTTTGTAAACCCTAATAGCTTGTTTTGTTGAGGGATAAAAATGCGGTAGAAGATGGGAAGGTTAAGATTGAGAAGTTCTCCGGTGTAGATTTTGAAATTTGAAAATGCAAATTAAAAATTATCTGTACTAGAAAAATTTGTATCTAAGTCTTGAAGGAAAGAAACTAGAAGGAATGAAGGATGACGAATGGACTCTTTTGGACAGGCAAGCTTTGGGGGCTATTCAATTACCCTTGTCGTAGAACGTTGCTTTCAACTAGTGAAGAGAAAACTCCAGCGAATCTAATGGCAACCTTGACGAATATGTACGAATAACCTATTATTGTCAATAAAATTTATTTGATGTGTAAACTGTTCAATCTTTAAGATGACATAAAGTGGGTTAGTTGCAAAGTATCTGAACGAGTTCAACTAAGGATGGAAAATGGCGGGGGCGGGGGTGGGGGCGTAATAAAAAATATATTTTTCACTTAAAAAAAAAAAAATACTAATAATAATAAAATGATAAGATATTAAAATAATAATATTGATCAATGACTATAATTAAAAACAAAGAAAAATAAGAAATACAAGTAAAAAAATAAAAATAAGTATAATGTTTTTATATTTTAGTTCTATTATATTGTTAAAAAATAAAATTTATATACATGTTTGTATATTAAATATATTTTATTTATTTAATCGGGGGCGGGGCGGGCAAAACGGGGCGAAGGTTGCAAATACCGCCCCTACCCATTATCTAACGGGTGCTGGGAAACCCTGCATAAAACGGGACGGGGGAAGCGGGGCGGGTACGGGTATAATTGCCATATCTAAGTTCAACATGGACACAACTTAGTTGAGTTTAATGACGAGGTAAGAGTTTTGATTCTTCTGTCCTTGTTGCCTGAGAGTTGGAATACTATAACATCCGTGAGCAACTCTTTAAGAAAATCAAAACTAAATTATGATGATGTTTGGGACTTAATCCTGAGCAAAGAAATCCATAGGAGACAATTATGTGAAACATCAGGGTTTGCTTTAAATACTGAAGTTAGGGGGAGAACAACTGAAACTCAAACTGTGGTAGATTGAAATCCAAAGAGAGAAGTAAGTCAAAATGGAGAGTTATTTGTTGGAATTGTGGAAATATAGGGCATCTGAGGAAAGATTTTAAGGCACCAAAAAAAGCTAAGAATGACTAGAGTTTTGTGAATGCTACAACTGCAGAGGAGATCCATGGTGCTCTTATGTGCAGCGTCGATAGTCTCGTTGAGTCCTGGTGCGTCTTTTCACTCTACTTCAAATTGAGAAGTCATGGAATATTATGTTAATGGTGATTTCGGGAAGGTTTTTCTTGTTGATGATGAACCGATGAAGATTGTGTGCAGAGGGGATGTTTGTATTAGTTCGTTGAATGCGTCTGTGCGAAAATTGCACAATGTTAGACATGTATTTGGGTTGAATAGGAATTTGATTTCTGTGGGAGAAGTAGATGATGAAGGTCATGTTGTAAGTTTCATGGGTGATATGTGGAAAATTACCAAAGGAGCCTTAGTTGTTGCTCATGAAAACACGGAAGGTACTTTTTATATGACTACAAATGATAGAAATATTGTTGTTGCTGTTCCTGGAAAAACATATTTAAATCTGTGGCATCATAGGCATGGGCACATGAGTGGGAAATGGATAAAAATACTTCTAATGAATGGTAAACCACCGGGGCTAAAACCAGTTGATATTGATTTACGTGAGGATTGCATTCTTGGTAAACAAAAGAGCGTCAATTTCTCGAAGACCGGAGTTAGTTCATATAGATGTGTGGGAACCTGCATCAATTTCATCTCTTGGAAATTCATCATATTTGTTACCTCCATCGATTACTTGACGAGTAAGGTTCGAGTTTATTTTTTTGAAAAATAAATTTGATGTTTTTATCACTTTTAAGAAGTGGAAAGCCTTGGTGGAGAATAAAATTGGTTTGAAAGTCAAATGTATAAGGTCACATATTGGAGGGGAATATGCTGACGTTTGATTAGTTGAATCGTAAAGTTGCGATTTAGGGTTAAAGAGAGAAGACGAAGAAAAAAAGAAAAAGGCAAAGAAGTATTATTAGGAGAAAAATAACAAGGCTTAAAGCAACCTCTACACCACACCGGTATTTATATAAGAAACACCAAGACACTTGCAAAACTACCTTAACAAGCATAAGTATATATTATTCCCTCTCAAGCTGAAGCAAAGAAATTGAATATGCCTAGCTTGGAAAGAAGTCGCTAGAAACTAGAACAAGCTAATGAGTTTGGTAATAATATCACTCAATTGATACTCAGAGCAGACATAGGGAGTGGAGATCTGCTTGGTCAGTAATAAATCACGAATAAAGTGATAGTTGCCCTCAATATGCTTAGTGCGCTTATAGAAAACTGGGTTATTAGCAATAAAGATGGCTGCTTGATTGTCACAAAACATCTCCATAGGTTTAGAGGGCTGGATACCCAAATCCTGAAAAAAGGATTGAGCCCATAACATTTTAGAGGCAATATGCGCTATGCACGGTACTTGTCTTCAATGCTAGAACGAGCAACAACATTCTGCCCAATTAGCATCATTGAAGCCAACTGCAAACAATATATCAGATAGACGATATTGCAAGTGACAACCCGGAGCACTTTTCAAGTAACAGAGGATACGATAAACATCATCAAAATGGAGTTGACTGGGAGCATGCATAAACCGATTGACAATTCTAACAGCATATGTGATATCAGGACTAGTAACAATAAAATAAATTAACTTTCCAACAAGCTGTCGATAATGATCAACATCCAAAAAGGGATCACCCTGTTCAGCATCAAGATTAACAATAGGCTCCATTGGAACATCAAGCTTACAGAGGCAAATTGGTTGATGGGTTTTCAGCAAAGGGTGTCGACTTCGCATAAATTTTCTTTCCAGTTGTGAAATTAACTACAATTAGAATTGTGTTAGGAATTGTAGCTACTGAGGATTTGCACTTTGAGCAAATGGATGTGAAGACATCATTCCTCCATGGTGATTTGGAGGATATTTATGTGAAGCAACCACAAGGTTTCACAGTGCAAGGGAAGGAGGAATTGACTTGCAGGCTTAAAAGAGCTTGTATGGGGTGAAACAAGTGCCAACATTGACAAAAAGTTTGACAATTTCATGTGTAGCAATGGTTTTGTGAGATGCCAAAAAGATCAATATTGCTATTTTAAAAGGTTTGACTACAGTTATATTATTCTAGTCCCTTATGTTGATGATATGCTCATTACATGATCTAGCGTGTAGGTGATCAATAAACTTAACAAACAATTGTCAAAATAGATTGAGTCGAAAGATTTGGATGCCGTGAAACAAATTCTTGGAGTGAGGATCTACAAGGACATCATTGTTGGTATTTTTTTGCTAACACAGGGTGAGTACCTTAAGAAGGTTCTTAAAAGATTTGGTATTCAGAATGCAAAAATAGTGATTTCACCTTTGGCTAGTCACTTGAAAATTAATCAATGAACAATCATCTAAGATTGAGCAGGAGAAAGAGCACATGTAATGGGTTCTATATGCTTCAGTTGTTAGAAGCCTAATGTATGCTATGGATGTAGTGGGAGTCGTAAGCAAGTACATGAGTAATTTAGGGAAGTAGCATTAGGAGGCAGTGTAATTGATCTTTAGATACTTGAAAGTTACTACAGATCCGGCACTTTGTTTGAAATGCGGTCCTTTGGATTTGCACGATTATGTAGATACAGATTTAGATGGCAGTGTTGACAATAAGAAGAGTACTATTGAATATATTTTTACATTGGGTGGTATAACTGTGAGTTGGGTTTTTCAATTGCAAAAAATGATGGCACTTTCTACCATGAAAGTTGAGTATGCTGCTGTTGCTGAAGGCAACAAGGAGTTGACTTAGCTGTAGTGTTTTGTAGACAAGTTGGGCAAAAAAAAAGAAGGTTGTGTTTATTAGTGATAGTCAGAGCACTATTCATCTTGCAAAGAACTCAGTGTTTCTTTTTAAAACAAAGCACATTCAGTTGAGGTATGATTCAACCTGCTCACTTTTGGATGGTGGAGTTTTGCTTCTTGAAAAGATATGTGGTAATGAAAATCTAGCAGACACGCTAACGAAGTAGTCACTATTGAGAAACTGAAGTTATGCTCGGCTTTAGGTCTTCTAGCTTATGGACATAAAAGCTTGTTGTTGCTTTGCTTTGCTTTGTGTTGTTGATCTGTTGATGGTTGGGGTTGTTCCGTACTAGCCTTGAAGAGAGAGATTGTTAAGTTGTGTGGAGCCTGATAAGTGTTGTATATCGAGCCAAAGAATTGCGTGAAACTTTGTAACATCCATGGATGTAGCCCTCACCACATAAATCATATGTATTTCTTCAGTTCTTTGTTCTTTTTGTTGTTGTTTTCGTTTGTCATTGATCTTGCGCTGGGTTTGCTATAACCATAACAGTTAGAATCTAATTGTGTAATACTTGATCACTAGGGGCCCTTCAGTTGCTTTGAATGGTGGACTGTTAGAAGAAGCTTGGACCAATAAGGGGGTAATTTTTTTTTTCATTTACGTGTTTTGTATGCACTTTTTATGTACACGATGAACTTGAGAATAAAGGTGAACTTGATCCTAAGTTTCAAAAGTGGCTTATTGGCTATGGTTATGAGTTGTGGAATTTTGAAAACAAAAAATACATAGGGGTATAGATGTGGTGTTTAACAAGTTTATCTTATATAATGATGGACGTTGTCACTAAAAGGAAGGTACTAAAAATCCAGAGTTTGGAGAGTTTGATGAAATTTTTATTAAAATTATCCGGAAGCCTTTGAATGTTACCCTACAGCCTATTCCACGGGCAAATCCATAGACTCCTAGGAGATCTACTAGAGTTAGTAAGCCGACGGTGTGTTATTCACCATCTTTGAATTATTTGTTGCTAATTGATAGTTGTGAACGAAAATGCTTTGAGGAAGTAATGCTAGTTGAGGCCCAAGAAGAGTGGGAGCATGCGATAGATGATGAGATGAATTCGCTCTCATCAAAATAGACTTGGGACTTAGTTGGATTGCCTAAAGGAAAGACAACTTTACATTAGAAGTGGGTTTACAATTTGAAGGAAGAATTTGGTGGAGGTAAACGGTACAAGGCAAGGTTGGAAGTTAAGGGGTTTCAACAAACACCTGGTATTGACTACACTGAATTTTTTTCCCTAGTGTGAAGATTTATGCCATTAGACCCGTTCTTAGTATTGTGGCAATTTAGAATTTGTACTTGGAGTAGTTAGATATCAAAATTGCTTTTCTTCATGGTAAACTGGAGGAGAATATTGAGATGTAGCAGCCACAAGAATATGCTATGAAAAGACAAGAGAATTCGATATGTAATTTCAAGAAGAGCATGTATAGGTTGAAACAAGTTCCAAGGCAATGGTATAAAATATTTGATAACTTTATGACAAATGCAAGTATCAATGGTTGTCATGCTGACTATTGTTGTTATTTTAAGAAGCTTGCTATAATCTTATTTGATACTTCTATTGTATGTGAATGACACACTTGTTGTAGGTGTTGGATGGTTTGTTATATACATTGTTGAACTTATTTTTAAATAGCTTAAGCTTTTGAGACAATTGGTGACGATAGTGTAATCGAAAATGGATGAGATTTTTAATCTCAAAAGCATTAAGGAATTTGCAATAAAGAATTTGGTTGTTGGGAAACGAATCCTTAGATGGGAATTAGTAGGGACAAAGTGACAAAAAGGTAAAGATATCACTGACAAAATATATTGAAAATGTGCTAAAGAGGTTCAACATGGAATATGGTAAATCTGTTTTCCACATTTGGTAAGTCACTTTAGGCTTTGAAAGGAACAAGAAGCAACCACAAAGGAAGGGCAAAAAACACATGGTTAAAGAGGTTTAAGTGTCAGCCGTAGGGAATTTGATGTATGCTATGACTTGTACAAGGCTAAACATTGTTCATGTAGAGGGAGTTGTAAGCAGGTTTATGGCAAATCCAGATGAGCACTTAGAAGCTGTGAAGTAGATCTGAGGTATCTTAAACTTAGAGGTATTACATATAAGATTGTGTTATGATGATTCGATTGCAAGGTTATGTGGATTTAGACATGGTAGGGAATATTGATAGTAGAAAGTGCGCTACAGGTTATGTGATTACTATGGGTAGTGCAACAATCAATTGGGTATCTCGATTACAAAAAATTGTGACCATCTTAACGACAGAGACATATTATGTAGTAACCACAGAGGTGTACTAGGAAATGATATGGTTGAAGAATTTTATGAAAGAATTGGGAAAAGAGGAAGATAATTGTCAGCTATTCAATTACAGTCAGAATGTTATCCATCTTGCAAAGAATTTAAGATTTCATCTGAGAACCCAATATATTGATATCAAACACCATTTTATTTGCTCACTTTTGAAGGATGGACAATTCATCTTGGAGAAAATCCACACAAATGATAACCCTATTAACTTGTTCTCTAAGGTGGTTATTGTAGAGAAGTTGAAGATATGCTCAGTTTTCATTGGTCGTTATGCTTATAAGATGGGAGAAAATCTCATACTAGCTCTTTATGTTTGGGTTGCGATATCGACAATTGCGGAGTGGATTAGTTTTTGGGAGATTGTTGGGTTTGTGAAGTCTAATTTTGTCAGTGTCGAATTCAATTCAGATGACCTTGACACTCTTCTAGACGATGGTGTTAGGCATGTGGAGCATGGTTTTTTTTAAGGGGTCCAATCCATGACTCAATCGGAGGTGCTACAATTTTAAATAGTTTTTTTTGTAAGACTTAGTCCATTGAGCCGAGGATAGGGTTGTTAGGCCCGAGTCGAGAATTTTTTTTTTCTAACGTGTTTTTGCTTTTGACCCGTTTCTGGGCAGTTAAAGTCTAAAGTTTAGAATTTTAGGGTTAAAGAGAAGAATGAGAAAGAGAATTAAGGGAATACGTTTACGGTTTTCTAATCTATCCGTGTACGTCTAAGTGTTTATATTAAAGTAATAAAAGCTTAAATTATAAGAAGACCCTTTAGACATAAACACGAGAAATAAAAGAAAAAAAGATTACGTTAACACTTCCTTTTAAGCTTGAGCATATATATCAAACATGCCTAACTTGAAGGATGACTACTGAAAGGATGAGCGATGTAAGAGCTTCTTGAAAATATCATCCAATTGGTAACAAACATACGGAGTGGTAATGTGCTTCCATAATAAAAAATCATGAATGAAGTGACAATTAACCTCGACAAGTTTAGTTCGTTCACGAAATACTGGATTATTAGCAATGAAAATAACGACTTGATTATCACAGAACATCTGCATTAGAGAAGGAACATGAATTCCAAAATTCTCGAGACGAGAGCGAACTCATAACAGTTCAGAGGTAGTATAGGCTATAACACGATACTTAGTTTCTGCACTAGAGCAGGTAACAACCACCTATTTTTACTACGCCAAGTAACAAGGTGTCAACAAAGGTGCAATGGTAGATTGACGATCAGAGACTACCAATCTAATTGATATCACTAAAGTCTACCATAAACAAGCAGTGAGAAGGCCGATAGAGTAGACCTCGACCGGGTAGACTCTTTATATGTGACATGTAATCTTCTCCCATATTCTTACAAAGTGAAACCTTAGTGTGAGCTGTTGACGTTGGCATTCTTGTTTAAGCACATATATCTGTGTCCTGTGATTGCTAGATTATTTTTCGCGCTATTATGTGTGTGTGAGTGAGTGTGTGTGTGTGTGTGTTTTGGTTTGTTTGATTCTCAACATTTTTCAAGCGACAAGGTACTGAGAAACTAGATTGTTGTATTTTTTTTGTTGCATTTAGAGATCTGTCACTAGTAATCAAACCCAAAAAGAATTTCTTTATGTTAAACAGGTTTGGCTATATTGTTGTTACTTAATCATTCCTACTATTGCACACACAAAACAAAAAACTTCATTTAGTTACTTCATGTTCTTGGATTGTCCCACATCGCTTATTGAGAGGCCTCTCTATATGGTTTATAAGGCTCAGTTTCTATTTTCGTTAATACCTGGGTTTTAAGGAGTTGTGTAGAATGTGCTTTTCAACTTGGTATCAAAGCTGGATTGCTCTTTTCCTAGCGTGCTGAGTATCCAGCAGTTGTGGTCTAGGGATGTCTTTGATTGTCCTACTTTTCCCATTGAAAGGCCCTTCTGTGTCGTTTGTAAGGCTTAGTTTCTCATTTCCTTAACACTTGGGTTTTAAGGAGTTGTGTGTGCTGGACTTTCAACTTGTTATCACGTGTATTAAGTTGTTCAAATGGTTAGTTTACGAATATTCAAATTTCCTCCATCGATGTGTATCAAGTTGTTCAAAGGATTTGCCAGAACCAAGAGTTCTATCATTCCCAATTTATTTCTTCACGAAAGTTCTTAACTTTTCTGGTTATTTATTTGAGTTTATGCGTACTTATTTTGTTTGTTTTTGTCAATTTTAGATTCGGTGGAAGGGTTATGGATCAGATGAAGACACTTGGGAGCTTGCAGATACTTTGGGGTACGCCATCAAGAAAAGAAAAGGAAACAATTCTCTATTGTAATTTTAATTTTGCTATTTTTTTTAATTTTATCTTCTTATAAATAATTTTTTTGTAGTGATTGCCAAGACCGGATAAAGGAATTTGTGATAAATGGTTATAAATCCAAGATCCTACCTTTGCCGGTAAGTTTTCAAAATATTAATTAGTTTTGCTATCTGTTCAAATTGCTTTAAATTGATTCTAATATTTATTTATTTTTGTTTTGTCTCATAGGGTGATGTAGATGTTATATGTGGGGGTCCCCCTTGTCAAGGCATAAGTGGATTCAATCGCTTTAGAAACAAAGACAATCCCTTAGAAGATCCTAAAAACAAACAACTTGCTGTTTTCATGGACATCGTAGATTATCTCAAGCCTAGATTTGTATTAATGGAAAATGTTGTTGACATTGTGAGGTTTGCTAGTGGATTTCTTGGAAGATATGCTTTAGGTCGTTTAGTTGCGATGAACTATCAAGCACGGATGGGCATGATGGCAGCCGGTGCCTATGGGCTCCCTCAATTTCGCATGCGTATCTTCTTGTGGGGTTCTTGTCCCTTAGAGGTGATCTCAAAAGGAAACTAAATTTTGTTAGTTCTTTGCTATGTTTCCCTTTTTCATACAAATGTTATATTTGTTTTCACATGCAGAGGTTGCCTGAATATCCCTTACCCACACACAATCTTGTTGTGAGGGGTGGTATTCCTACTGAATTTGAGGTAGGCTGTATCACATTAAGTTAAATTTTCATTATTCTTAAATTTCTTGTTGATTTACAATAAATCTTACTTTTTCAAATGCAGTCAAATGCTGTTGCTTATGATGAAGGTCGAGAAGTTGAACTAGAGAAGGAGCTTTTGCTTCAAGATGCAATTTCTGATCTCCCACCTGTATATAATTTAACCGGTTTCTATTACTTGTTTTATATGCTCCATTGATATGGCATAACCTTCCACGGCTAATATTTCTTCTAATTGGTTTTTAAGGTTGAGAATGACGAGAAAAGAGATGAAATGTCATATGGGGGTTTGCCAAAGACAAGATTTCAACACTTCATTAGATTAAGGAAGGATGGTGAGTTTACATAATTTTTTGTTCATATAATATTTATACAAATACAAATTATCTCAATGGCAAAGCTATGCTTCTTTATGAGATGGGTGTCAAGAAGAATCATGGAATTAATGAGTGATGATTCTCATCAATAGTGATTGCTTGTTGATTGTCATCAAGCTGATTGGTTTAAGTGCAATAGCAATTCGGTCCGAGCTTTGTTATCATAAGACATTCTTATCGACCTACTTTGGTTTATTGTCAGTCAGATCAGATTAGCTGTATATTTAGCTGTATATTTTAGTTTTCATTTTCGTTTAGATATGATTGCTGTAAATTTGTATATTGCTAAAAATCAGCCATGTAATTAGCCTCACGATGGTTATATAATGAGAGGAAATCCTCACTTTGAGGTATCGAATAAAATTGACATGGTATCAGAGCTAAACCTGTAAACAATACCCTAGCTGTCGCTCTCCAGCCGTCGTCTGACAATAGCCATGCCGGCACCCTCGTGCTCACTCGCCGGAACCCTAGCCGTCGCTCTCTTGGCGTCGCGTCCTCACGTCGGCAACTCTGGTGGTTTTTTTTTGTTTGGTTCTCTCGTTCTCGAAGGCGACCTCCGTGGTCGGCCACTCTGGTGTGTCCTTTTGGTTCTCTCAGGCGACCTCTGTGGTTGTATCGATCATGATGCTCGTCGGCTTTGGTTCGCAAACCCTAGCTCTTCTCTCGCTGGTGTTGGTTCTCTACACTTCAGGCGCCGTCGTCGTCTTCTTCTTTCCTGCGTTTCTGGATCGCAAACCCTAGCCCTCGACGCCCTTCAACCTCGCCTTGCCAACCTCCGGCGACTCTGGTTCTTGGTTCCTTCACTCACGTCGGCAACCTCCCTGGTTGAGCCGACCCTGTTTGTTTTCTTGGTTCGCGCCTTGTTGGTTCATTTTGGTTCGTGACTCTGTTTTTGGTTTTCTTGGTATTCTATTTGGCTCCTTTTTGCTGGTCCACTGGTTATTGTGGTTCACGTGCTTCACGGGTTCTGTCACCTCTGCTCGTGAATTTGTGTTGCTTGTTCTTCTAGTGTTAGTGATTTATTATGTCTACTAACAAATTTCTCGGAGTCCTCTTTACTGGAAAAAATTATTCTGCTTGGGAATTTTAGTTTCAACTATTTGTTATGGGAAAAGAATTATGAGGTCATATTGATGGAAGTGACCCGACTCTAACTGAAATGTCTAAATTGGCTCAGTGGAAGGTCAAAGATGCCAGAGTAATGTCATGGATCTTACGATCTGTTGATCCTCAGATTGTCGTATATCTGAGGCCGTACAAGTCTGCTAAAGGTATGTGGGAATTTTTGAAGAATGTATAATTAGGACAATGCAGCCCGACGCTTTCAATTGGAATATGAGATTGCCAATTACATTCAGGGTGATCTCTCCATTCGAGATTATTTTTTTGGGTTTCAGAACTTATGGGGTGAATTTGTTGACATGGTTTATGCTAAGGTGCCAGCGGCATCTCTTTCTACTGTTCAAGAAGTTCATGAACAGAGCAAGACAGACTAGTTTTTGATGA
>JAOTRH010000010.1:11272345-11287552 GCA_034768845.1 Heliamphora exappendiculata | reverse complement strand
TAATAAAGTAAGGGATGATGGACTAAATTGTTAAAATAATAAAGTAAGCATGTGTGTGGATTAGCTTTTTCTAGTGGCTTTTAGATTTTTTAACTTTTTTGGGTAAAAATAGATGTCAAATCATAATTTTTTTGTGAGAGAAAAAAATCAAAAAGCCAAACTAAGGCAAACCAATTGACTTTTTTTTGGTAAAAAAAGCCAAAAAGTCTAGCTTTTAAACCAGGCAAAACATAAGCTAAGATAGTGCAACTGACGGTCAACTGACGAATAAATCAAATGTTACATAAATAATAAAATAAAAGAAAACAGTAGTAATTTGCCAGTTTTTTACATAAATAATAAAATAAAAGAAAACAGTAGTACAGAAGGTATCAGTGTTATTACTCTTAAATACAAGGAGTGTAGATGTAATTTGCCATTTTTTTTGCATTAATGCTTTGCATTGATGGGTTTTTAGTAGGATTCTAAACTGCAACGTCAAAAGATGTGTCGTTATTGATGATACAACAATATATCGGCTAATATCGGATAATATCAATGGATATATTTGTATATATTGGTATAATCCTGATATGTATCCACTACAAGAAAAATAGTTTTTTTGTGACAAAAGTAATATTTTAGCGAGTAAATATCAATTTCGTCATTAATATATATTCATTTTGTGACAAAATTTAGTTTTTATTGTAAAAAATTTCTTAATTATTAGCGAGGAGAATATTTCGTCACAATATGTATTTTTTTTTGCAACGAAATTTATTTTTTCTCACAAAAAGGTTTTTAATTTTTGGTGACGAATATATTTCGTCTCAATATCTGCATTTTAAGACGAATTTTATATTTTCATCACCAAATAATTCTTGATTATTTGCTACAAAATAATTTGTCACCAATAATTAATTATTTTGTGAGAATTTTAATATTTTTGTCACAAAAATATACTTTTCATTATTGAGGATTAATTTTCGTCATAAATTAATAATTTGACGCACAATTCTTAAAAATGGAAAAAAAATTTTATTTGCCATAATTTGTCTCCCGCCTCTTGCCCATTTTTCGCACAAGTGTATTGTATAATTTCAATAAAACTAATTGATTGTTCATTCTCCAAGTTCCTAACTTTTCCAAGAGTTTGGTATAGAAAATATAATTTGGAATATGATTGATACCAGTGATACCAAATGTTAGTTGTTTGTGAGAAGTTGAAGAGGGTTGTAATCCCGATAATTTTGGTGACGTTGCATGACGATCTAAGCCAGGTGATTAATATGAGTAAGTATTAAAATGACAAGGTAATAGTACGTAAATAGTGTTGTATGGTCTTGTGCTTGGCTTTGGATGGTTTTGGTAGAGTTTGTTAGTTTCGTCTCTAGGTGGTTAACAGTTTATAATTTTGAAAGAACAATTATGTATTGATAAGGGGTTTTAGAAGTGTTCATAATTTTGAAAGAACAATTATGTGTTGATGAGGGGGTTTAGAAGTGTACGTTTCAAGATTGGAAGGAGTTAATCTGTGGCAATTTTAGTGTGAATCTTCATCTATGTGAACAAGACTGGAGAGTGTTTGAAACCCGTTTCAGATGAGAATTAGTTTCATAATATATGGTTATTCGCTTTAAGTGGATTACATTTGTGGTGTGAAATAGACATTGGTTTAATAACACATAAATAATTTTAGTATTAGTGAGATTTTTTTTATGGAAATAATGGATATTAATTTTCAATTCTCGAAAACATACTTATGTATTAGTATATTATTCTTTAGACTAAAGATGTGCTAGCTTCTTTATCGGTAAACGATGTTACGGTGATTTGTTTTAGAGATTGTCAGTGATTCTTGAAAAGGTTGTTAACTTGAGATTTAGTATCGAGTTTTGAGAACGAAGTTTCTTAAAGAATTGAGGTGGGAGGCATTCAATCGATCTTATCTATTATTAATTAATTTTCATAACATAATTAAATTAATAAAAATAATTTCTGAGAGTTGATTGGATATTTGGCACATGCGGAGACACCAAAATATTAATTTATGATTAATTTATAATGAAGTTAGAAAAAAAATTTAATACTTAATTTGAATTTAAACTAAATTTAAGTGATGTGGAATGAAAAAAATAAAATTACTTAATTAATTATATATTAATATCAAATATTGAGGCATTCGAAAAGGTTTTAGAAGAGAAAAGGAAAAAATATAAAAGAAAGTAAAAAGGCAACGGGGAATATTCCCCCGCCCGTCACATCCACCCACTTTACTCGTCTTCTTCCTTTCTTTTTCATTTGCCTCCATGCATAAGCTCTCATGAGCTTGGACCCAACATCTCTCTACAAATTAAGGATCTTCCACTCAAAATTGGTCAAAGCCGCTAGAGATTCAAGTGTTCTACAACGATAGCTTCCCATTGAGCCATTAAGGATCAGATTTCGTGGTGGGCCGAAATCTAGGGTTTGGCGAAAATTTGGGGCTTTTGGCGTTTTTGACTCCATGAGGTAGTATTTTGACTAAAATGTGATTTTGTGTGTAGATATGTGTCAATATTTATGTAAATCTTATTAAACCCCAAGGATTTTAAAGATTTACCATGAGCCCTAGCTAATCCCTAATATATTTGATTTCATTTTGTGGTTACTTGAACTAAAATATAAAATCGGGGTATCTTGTCAGTAGTATAAGATTTTTAGTTTGGTAACTTGTGGTTATTAAGTGGATAGATGAATTAACTTATGGATTTGAGAAATTTTGAACGTAGAACCTAGTTGGTTATGTTGTACAGTAGAAATCTTATGGAATTTAATTCAACTAGTGAGCTTAAACCTATTTAATGATGTATATAATGCTTGGATTGGTGTCTGACTAATTAAGATTAATTTTTTTGTTGATTACTTGAAGTTGTAGAATTTAAACTAAACTTTTGGGCATGAATTCATGGATTAGAATGGATGTAATGATATGAGAATTTGACAAT
This sequence comes from Heliamphora exappendiculata, assembly GCA_034768845.1. Lineage (NCBI taxonomy): Eukaryota > Viridiplantae > Streptophyta > Magnoliopsida > Ericales > Sarraceniaceae > Heliamphora > Heliamphora exappendiculata. The sequence continues at coordinate 11,284,586 of JAOTRH010000010.1, read as the reverse complement.
ATGATGCAATTTGGATAATTAATTAGTTGTTGTAATCTTAAATCTTGAAGATTGATGAATTCAGAGCTAAATTCATGGTTTACTTTAATGATGTGGGGAAATCTTGTGTATAAACCCTCAATTAAGTGGTTAATTGTATTGAGTGATTAGAAGGGATAAATTAATGAGTTGCTTGAGCTATAACAATCATTATTTTGTGGTTCTTGAATTGAAAATTGTAACTTGGAGATTTGAGAGGTTAGAGTTAGTTTTATGGTTTGATCTAAAGATTGGATAAAATTTGATGAAAACCCTATGTTAAGTAATTAGATAATATTTAATTCATGGAAAATGGACAAAATTGGGGGGTTTGGGTCTTTCTTATTGGATATATTTACATATAGATGGTTGAACTATGAAATTGGGTAAATTCAAGGATTAATTGGATGATAAAGGTTTTCAACTTAAACCTTGTTGGATTATGATTGGGAGGTTAAATTTATACTTTAATTGTGAAACTTGGAATGTTGACCAAGAATCTAGTTAATACGTGATATCTTTGTAGTTCTACTAGATGGTTTCTGATGTGGGAAATGCAATGTTAGGGGATCTTTGGATTGGAAATGGGTTTTAATTTTTTTATTCATAGGGTTCTAGGATTGGATGGCATAGCAAATGGCATGGTAGATAGTATATAGCAGGTGGCAACTATGATTTTTTCTTTAAACTCGTTGCCTTGTAGTTAAAAAGTAACCCAACATTACAGTATTGGCTACAGTTTTGGTTATAGTTTTGGCTGGTTTTAAGTTCTTTATTTTCTGTCATCTTGTGGATGAATAGAAATTTTAAAGCTCAAATGTATTGGATTTTTAAATTGAAAGTTGATCGTGTAAATTTATTATTATCAATTCTGTCATTGAATAATATTTGTCACAAGTGGTGGCAAGGAAGTGATTTGTTCGGATGAATCACCAAACCTCGCAAACTTGTTGAACTTCTGCAGCTTAAAACTTTTAAGATTTATATTGTGATCTGTACTAGTACAACTAAATTGTAGTATGCTATCTCCACTTTGGTTAGTTGGGGTGAGTGAGGCATGCATATTTGAGTGAATGGAAAATGCTCTGAATCACATAAATTTGATTCTGGCTATCTATTTGTACTGGAATACCACTGCACACATCTTTTTATGCTATTTAGCTGCATCTAGGTATCCATATACTTGCATTTATGTTCCTAAATTGATATTCATGAGATATAAGAACAAAATTACCAGAATTTATGACAAGACAATCTTATTTTAGTCATGCTGTTGTAATGTAATAATAATTAGTAACCCAAAACAGATGATTCATTCCAAGAAATCTTAGTTCTCCTCTTAAACTAATGCTTAGCGGTTTCAATTTTTTTGACTGTATGGTTCAAAAAAATTAGGAAAGAAGCTGCATTTGAGGTGACTTCAACAACTTTGGAAGTTCAGTTACTTCTAGAGAATGATTGAAGCTCTCTATCTCATAGTATGACCCATAAAGCCACAAACTAAAACTAGAAAGAAGAAGAATTTATACAACTTATCATCCGAGTTTGGTAGTTCATTGGTTTGTTGTTTACGATTTATATAGAGGAAAATGTGTTTCTAATGAGGATAACATTGGTAGCTTACATCCAAATTTGCCTTATTGTATTATTTATTTATTTTTTTGTCCTTTTATATGGTATGAGGTGTGCATTAATTACTTTTGAGTTTTCTTTTAGAAAAAACATATTCCATGCAATTAGCGAGTGCAATTTAAATACTAGTAATCCTGCATTTGTAATGAAAAATGTGTAGTTAAGTTGTCCCAAAAGTCTTGTGTTTTTGGTTCTTTAATTGAGCACTGTTTCGATTCATTCATGTGATACTCTTTAGATAAATATTGTTAAGTTTTCTTTATGTGATCAGGTATGGATAAGAGTTGGATGACAATAGGCAGTACTGTAGATGGCAGAATGAGTCAAATTTTGTGAGTTGGAATTCAGGCGGTGCTTAAGTATATCTGTTTTTGAATTAAACAGGTTTACAGAAAAAAAATTGGAATAGTTCGAAAAACGGATGAAATTTTGTCCAAAATTTTAAGTTTTAGACTTCGTTTGTTTTTAGAATAAAATAGCTAAATTGAGTTTTTGGAATAATTATTTGGGTTGTACTGTGATGAGAGAATAAACTAATAGACAAGAAATAATAGTTTGGGTTTAACTTGAAGAGTTGACATTTTTAACTTCAATAACACCAATTTTTATATTCTTCTTTTTCTTAGTTTCTTTTTATTGTTGTAAATAGATTCCTAGTAATATGAAGATAATTTATTGTATCAACTATATATCATTTTGATATTTTTCTTATTGTATTTGCAGATTTTCTACGAATAAAAGATAGCGTTGAAGAATTTTGTATCGCGATTTTTTAAATATTATTTTATTAGATTAAACATATTTTCTTTTGTCCATTTATTTGGAACGAATTGTTTGATACATTTTTTTTAAGTTAGATGTACATTTACATTTATTATGTAAACAAATTAAAGATTTATATTGATTGTTGTGGTGAATTTTGATTAATTTTGTCACTCATTCTATCTATTTGTGATGAAATAGTTTGCCACTATTTACATTATAGTAGCGGCGAAATTTGTTTTGTCACAAAAATCTGACTTTGCGACAAATTTAATCGTCACTAATTGTTAACAATTTAGGTAAAGAAAGTTGCTACGAAATTGTTTGTCACTAATTGTTTTCATTTGCGAGGAAATAGCACGCTGCAAATTGCCTTATATTGCGAGGAAATATTTTGTCACAAATTCACTATACGCAAAAGTAGTTTTTCATTTTTTGTGGCGAAATAGCATTTATGATGAAATTTTTTGGTCAACCATTCATTTTTTTTTTGTGACGAAATATGTTTTGTGACGATTACTTTCGTTACCAAAGATGACAATAAATCGTCACAAACGGTATTTGTTTGGTGAGGAGTTTAAGTTTTTCGTCACAAAATGTTAAAATTTTAGTAAAGAATTAAATTTTCATCACGAGGTACTTTTTGTGACGATCCTTTAGAGATAAAAGTACAGAGGACGCATTTTCGTCACGGAATCTATTAGCGATGAAATGCATAGATTTGGAGACGAAATTATTTCGTCAATAATGACTTATTTTGTTGTAGTGATCAAGTTTTCGATATGTAACGATCAATATTTAAAATCATAAATTGTCTGGTAATGAAGAAAAACTTGTTAACTTGTCCCGGAGTAACATGTAGCATTACTTACGTAGTATTTCTGACAAATAAAAAAGTCAAGTGTATACTAAGTGAGTTATTTTTGTCTCTCTCTTTCAAAAAAGTGGGCTATTATTGTTCTACCTATATAATAAATTTTTTTTAGCTATATAATTGAATGAGAATACTATGTAAATAAATCGCTGGAGGATAAAATTGTTTGTACAGGATTACTGTTACTGATTGTATACAATAGTGCCATTAAGATGATGTGAATGTTGACTTTGAAAAAAAAAAAATATTTTGATTACACTTATACATTTATCTTTCTATTGTAGATTGTGAGAATTTTCTTGCAAGCAAACAGGTAAGCTGTGACATTGTTGGGCTCTTGCGTCAGATTGGGGTTTGGTATTAGGAATTAAGATTATTGTTAGTAGAGTTTTTGTTTTGGAATTGTGGAGAAGATTATTAAGACAGACTTCTAATTAAGGTTGGTGAAGGGAGTCAGTTCAATCGCATACAAGTCGGCCCGTTGATGAAGTCCAGGTCTAACAGGTTAAAAGACTAAGACATTTGAAAAGTTTATTGTGAAGTATCAGAGCTCGGCTAGACCAATTTCTTAATATCAGACAATAATGATGACAAATGTATGACAAATGTAACTGAGGTCAAAGAGCATTTAATATGATAGGATGACCGAACATGAAACATTAATGGCAATGGCACATTTTCATGTCTCCACATTAATGACAGTTGATATGATTTAAAATGATTCAACAGCCTGTCAGTTCAGCAAAAAGGGATTCGGACAAATCCCAAAAAAGAAAAAAAGCGATTCTCGCCTAGACTAGGCCCGAGGAATCGCCATTTTTCCGCCAAATTCCATACAAACACTATAAATACCAAATTCAGGCCATACAAGATAAAACACACACAATTCTATACTTACTAATGCTCTACTAAACTTTACGCAGAGCTTTCTTCTTCGACTTTACAGTTTTTTATCTTAAGTATCGAAAGAAATTTTTGGCCAAAATCCATCGGATAGTCTCAATCCTTTTTCATGTACAGGAGCAATCAAGTTGATGAGTTCGACGACCAAAACCTAGTTCTTTTTGATTCTATCTCACTCTTGCAAATTCACCCCGCACATTGGCAATTCTAGTTTGTAAAAAACAAAATCTCTATTTGAGTTGTAATGACTATTCCTTCTTCTATTTTTTACTTTCATTATTTGAGTTTATCATAAAGTCTTGTGTTTTATCCTAAAGTCTTCTTCTATAATTTAATAGATCTATAGAAGCACTTCTATTTTTGATGAATGATGACTCTGAGTTGTTCTTTGTTCGCTTGAGAGATGAGCTTCGATAAATAATGATTGCTTATAAATAGACATTTTTAAGGGTTTTAAATTGGTTAAAAAAAAGTCTTTTAGGGCATGCTTGACTTACTGAATTAAACATGAAATTAAATTATATATTTTATGAGATTATATTTTCTTTGTTTGAGTTCAATAAATGACGGGATAATTTTGTATATATTGGATAATTAATTCCTCAAAATGTTAGATATACAATACATAAGAAAATGTAGCATTAATAATTCACTCACTACTAATCTCATGAAATTACTTATTAAGTGAAAATATATATTCACTCATTATTAATTCAATCAGTCAAACATAGCCTTAGATAGCTCTTAATATTATAAAAAAGAAGAAATACTTGAGTTTAAGAAATATCAGTAATGTTGTGAGACATAAGCAATTAAGAGTTAATTCTCTCGGGCCTTTAGAGCACAACATAAAAGAAAAAAATAAGACTGCTAATGCCTTCTGGTGATTTTTGAAAGTTGCATTCAATGGATTTTATTGGTGGTGAACCATTAGGAACTCAAATGTTTTGTTAATTAAGCGTAAAAATTATGCACGTAGATTCGATTAATTATTCAGTAGTCCAATCACTACTTTTAATTCTTGAGTTTTTTCTCTTAAATTTTTAATTTTTTTCTTATAGTGTATAACATAATGTATATATAACCTAATTATATATGTGTTTTTAATGGATTTTGGATTTGTGCCACATTTTAGGTTGACACGAAAATTCAACGGGTTACATGTTTAAGTAGTGGAAAGTTAATGGCGGTTGCATAAAGTTATTTATGAAATTTTCTATAAATATTAGTATTGTAAGCATTGTAAAACACACTTACACAATCTGGCAAACTGCCTGTCATTTCTTTTATCTTTTACTTTTTCTGTAATTTTTCTTTCAAATTATTTCAATTCCCAGTTCGTAGGAGTAGTTTGTAATTACTGTAATCAGTGCAAGTTCCAATTCAAAGTAATAAAATTCATTTTATTGCTTTTGATCTTGTTCGTTGTGGTTTTTCTGACGAAGTCTTAAGACAAGGCAAAAGGACCAGATCAATCACTTGATATTTTAAGAAATTTTCTCTATTCAAAAGAGATTAGTTTGTTTTGTTTATATATAATTACTATTTTCCTATCGAGGATAATATTTTTTATTTAAAAGACTGTCAATATTTATAAGCTTAATAGAAAATACTTAAAATGCCCAAATGAATTATTGCTAAGAATGATAAGTGACACTTAAAGAGAAAAACAGTAGTTAAGAGAAGTTAAAAGATGGACACTTGGCATCGCAGGAAAGAGCATTATTTTAATTTAGTTTTTAATGGTTCATGGAAGTTATTAGTATTAGCTATGGAATTTATTTTATAAATATGCATGTTGTAATTATTATAAGACACTAACTTTATCAATTCATAACGGATTTTATCTTTTTTTTTTATATTTTATTTTGCATTAAGAGTAGCGTAATGTAGATGGTTTTCGTTCTTCAAAGATCTTCAAGGAGGGAATGCTCAACATTTGATGAGCAATCGTAGGCGAGTGGTAACATTTTCTTTCTTGTAAATTTTATTTTTATTTTACGAAAATTAATAAAAAAATCTTTTTATTAGTCTTTGATCCTTTATTTTTTTGCCACAATCTCTTGATTTATTCGGCCATTTTAATTTCAAATGAAGACCCGAAATTAGGCATTAAACCTCCGTTCCATCACATTTAACCTGTCGATGTCGATCTCGATAAAAAATGTTATTTTTTGAAAAACAAAAATTAGTGTTAGAAGGAGGGCACAATGTTGGAATGAAAAAATGACACAAACAAAATGGCAAGAAAAAAAAAGAAAATTAAAGTGTTGATTGATCAACACTATTATTGTGAAACAAAAATATAAAGTCAAAACAATAGCTACAAAATAGTAGTTAAAATATGTTTCTATAGAAAATATGTGATATAAAATTTTGACCAAAATAATTATAAAAAATATGCTTCCAACATGATTGGGGGCAGTTTATAAGCCAATAATGGCTTGATTAAAAATTCAGAAAAAAAGAATCGACAGAAGAATTAAAAAGACAGATTCGACCGAAAAAATTAAAAAAAAACTCAATGGAAGAAAATTTCGATGGAAGAATTAAAAAAAAAGGAGGGCCTGTTGATGGCCTGTCTAGTTCTTTCTTATAATCTTTGTTTTCATTTCACGAAAATTAGTAAAATATCATTTTACTAGTTTTCGATCCTTTATTTTCTTATCATAATTTTTTGATTTATTCGGCTATTTTAATTTTTAATAAAGTCCTGAAGTTAATTATTGAACTTTCGCTTTAGCGCATTTAACATGTTGATGTCGATTTCGATAAAAAATGTTATTTTTTGAAAAACACGTGTCGTGCCAACAATTTTCATTTTTAGTTTCACCTGAAGCGTGCTGTGGAGCAAATTTGATTTACTAAGCAATTAAATCAGAAATAAATAATTTGGAGTGTAGTTGACTAGTAGTACCTATGGGGTGCACATGCGTCGTTTGGTTCGATTTCATACTAAATTTAATACCGAAATAATTTTGATCGATTTTAATTTTTAGACCCAGAACCAAATTAAACCAAATTAATAAAAATTAGGTTAGTTTAATTTAAAATCACGATTCTTCATATTTTAAAAAATATTCTATGCGTATGATGAAAATTACTATGTATGAGTTTTAAAAACTTAAAACAAATAATAAATAAAAGTTAACATTCAAACATATAATAAAAGTAGAATAAAAGCTCAGAATAATTGTTCTACAATCTATTTAGTAAAATAAATGATAAATATTCAATAAAAAATTTACAAAAATAAATGACACATAATTTGTAAAACTAGAAATTTTTTATTTTTTTATATATGAATCTCACGATAATTATACATGTAATCTAATAGCTAATATATTTTTTATTTCTTTTATATATCTATATATATTAATTGTGTCTATACGATTAGGTTCAGGTTAATCCCAGACTAACCCATGAACTGAACTAATATTATCAGTTTGTTTTTTTTAAAACTTAAAATTAATCTAATTATTTGTAAAAATTAAACTAACTCAATTCATAAATATCAAATTAGTTCCATTTTTAAATTTTTTGAGTCAATTGATCACTTTACTTTTGTAGTACCACTTTAAGCTAACCAAACAAAGCATCTGTGCTGCAAAGTGCATACTGCTCGTGTTACCAAAGCACCCATTGAAACTATAAAAATGCCCATTTTTGTACTTGCAATTTGTGTAAAATGCTCGACTCTTGCGGTTTATTTGTGCGTTATGCTTTCCCGCCAATTTCAAACTCTCCTCCAACGATCAACAACCACCACCCATCTTCTCCAACTCCACTCTCTGATCCTAAAGACCGCTCTTGATAGCGACCAGTATTTCATTTCTCAGTTCATATTCTCCTCTTGTTCTATCTCTATCGAGTTATCGAGATTGATCTTCGACAGGTTACCCATTAAACCGCCAATCTTCGCTTGGAACACAATTATAAGAGAATACTCAAAGAGCTCGGTACCAATTGAATCGGTGAAGTTGTTCTCTCAGCTTCAAAACATGGTTCTTAAACCTGACAAATTTACATTCCCTTTTGTCCTCAAGGCTTGCGGTCGTTGTTCGATCATTGGAGTAGGCGGGGGGGTGCATTCGTTGGTTTTTAAATCGGGTTTTGATTCAGATCGGTATATAGGGAATACCCTTTTAAGGTTGTACTCTGCTTGCAACGTGATCGGGCTAGCAAGGCAGGTGTTCGATGAAATGGCCGAGAGAGATGTGGTATCTTGGAGCTCTATGATTGCCGGCCATGTTGCTTGGTATACTTCTCTCTTAAGGATGGGTCTCAATTTATAGGCCTCATTGGGTCACCCAAAATTAATCATACATGGTAGTGAGCGATTAAGATGATGATAGTGGATCATAATAGTGATGATAGTGAGAATTAGAGAATAAAATGGTGTGAGAATGATTTTGTCACGAAGTGCGTTCATGACAAAATTAACCTTAAACAAAAATGTGCGTAAATTCATGGTAAGGACAGTTACAACCTTCTTCTCGACTCGTATGAAAGTTCACTATCTGCACCACTATTTTACCAATCATTAACTTTTTAAAAGATTGAAAATGCACCAACATCCGGTAAAAGATATGGACAAGATTCCTTAGAGGAAATTCATAATCACTACCCTGAACATGTCATTGGTTCTTACTTTTTAAGTTTGAAAAAAAAATTGAATTGATGAGTTAACCAAGGTAATCTCTTGGTGAAATGAGCAAAATGACTTCTTTTGATTTATTGTTTGTCATGTTAGCAAGTGTTGCCTTAGCAAGTGTTGCCTTACGTTCACTTCCCTTTTTATGTCTGCAGTAACTGTGCATTGGATGCTTTAATGGTTTTCCAGCACATGAAGTCGGTAAATGTGATTCCCAATTCCGTCACTCTTGTTAGCTTACTTTCTGCTTGCTCGCGTCTGTTCAACATCAGCGCGGGAGAGTCCATTCATTCACAAATTATTGTCAATGATATTGGACTGGACGTGGCTTTGGGAACATCGCTTCTCGAGATGTATTCAAAATGCGGACACATAGAGAAAGCTTTTCGGGTTTTCAGTTCTATGAAAGAAACGAATTTGCAGTCTTGGACAATCATGATATCGGGACTTGCCGATCACGGTCGTGGGGAAGATGCTTTTTCCTTATTTGCCCAAATGGAGAAGATTGGCCTAAAACCCGACAGCATGTCATTTTCTGGAATCCTTACTGCTTGTAGCCATTTGGGTCTTGTTGAGGAGGGAAAGAGGTATTTTGACAAGATGGTGAGGATCTATAATATCAGGCGGACAATGGAGCATTATGGATGCATGGTGGATATGCTTGGAAGAGCTGGGATGATCGAAGAAGCTTATCAAGTTATTAAGAACATGCCGATGGATCCGAACTCCATTATAATCAGGAGCTTCATTGGTGCCTGTAAAAACCATGGTCAAGCAGTTTTTTTAGATGAAAATTTGAGGAAATTTCTGCTTCAAATCGAGCCAGACCTTGGGGCAAACTATGTACTTGTTGCTGCCTGTGCTTCGTCGGTGTCTGAAAATTTTGAGGATGCTTCTGGCTTGAGAGTTGCCATGAAAGGAAGAGCTTTGAAGAAAGTTCCTGGGTGCAGTTGGGTGGAAGTGAAAAGTAGTGCAGGGCCAGAGAAATTCTCCAACCAGCTTTGTTTGAGATAAAGCCACAGGATTCATATGAATCTGGCTTCTGTGTAGTCGCGTAGGGCTTACCTTGGCAACTATTCTCGGTGTTTAGATTATTCATGCAAAAAATTAAATTGATTTGATATTGTCAAGTGTATGAGTAAATCACATTTATTTTTATTTTTCTTCAAAAAAGGAATGGACGGTTTCTACTGTTGCTGCTGTTCATTTTTTTAAAGACAAATGTGGCACGCCGCTGTTTATTTCAAAAAAGGCAAGTGTCATTTGTTCATAAATTTAACGATATCAAACTCAATTTTTTGTATGAAAAATATGATAAGAGTAATGGTTTGAATCATCGAAGAAAAATCGATGTAGAACCTAAGCGTTCGGATTGCACCCTACCGTCCATCCCATGACATTAAGAGAAGCCGAACATGATTCATATTAGCCTAAATATGGGATTTTCGATATAAGTTGACAGTAGAGTAGTGTATGCGGAAACCTAAGATCTAGTAACAAGAGTGGGAAATCTGAAATTCATTCAAGTTACATAGGAAGGTGTCGGTGTTTCGTGCATAACATCATTCAGGACCTATTAAAATAGTGCGGGCGTGTCAAGACGAATATGTCCAATTGTGTTGAGAATTGCGCTAAATTTGACTTCTAACTAGGCCGATTGTGTGTAGCCTAAAGAAAAAAATGATTGGTTCGATTTTTGCTTCAATGAAGAGAATTTTATCAATTTCCAAGTGTTTAGACAAGATAATAAAATTGAATTTGCGAGAAAAATGGATGAAGACTGTAACACATAAATTTCGAGCTTGCAATAAAAACACGAAAAAAGAATGCATAAAGTAATATTTTATTGATTTTAAAATAAAGGGTACAATACTCTGTGATTTAACATTGAATGTAATAGTGAACTTCTGATTCGATTCCTGAACTAGTTGCAATTCGACGGCTAAAATAGCTTCTTGTAGAATTAAACTGTTTGTCGAATTTTTTTCAAATCTTCAAATAGAGAAGATGGCGAAAAGTGTCTGCCGAGAGCTTTGAATAGTTTGATCTCGAACAAACTTGAATTTATCTCCTCGAAACTAAGAGACAAAAAGTGTGATCTCTGTGAATTTTAGTCCCTAGAGTGTGCTTAATTTGAGAACTCATAAATGAATCAGCGTATAATTGCAGAGCTTGATGATTTTTCATGAGACAGGACTTTGGGGAGAGAGAGAGAGCTTTGAAAATTCTTGAAAATTCTCTTAGCCAAAGATCCAATCCAAATGAATGAGAGCATTTATTTATAGGTTCAAAAGAAGGATCTTAAATTTGGAAACCTTTTAATTTTGAATTTTTATTTATTTATTTGATTTAATTTTCTAAATTGGAGGAAATAAATATTATTTAGGTAAATTACATTGACCCTCCATTTGGTTTTTGATAAAAATAGAAACTTCATCTATAATTTTGAAAATATCACTATCCTCCCATCAAGTTTAATTTTTGCATCAAATTAGCACAACTGGTAAAATTTTCATTACACTTAATAGAAATCACCCCAAACCACCCTTGAAAACCACTGCGCCCCAAACCCGTCGTCTCTCTATCTCTCTATCTGTCTCCCCTCTCTACCATCTCTCTTTGCTATCTGCCCTATCTCTATCTCTCTCTCTCTCTCCTTCTGCTCTTTCGCTCGTGGCGGTGAGGGGTGGTTGGTGGCGTTGGCGGTGAGAGATCCGACGGTGACCGGTGGTGGCCACCACCAACCCCTCACCTTCACCGCCGGTCATCGTCGGATCCCTCATAACCAACGCCACCAACCCCTCACTATCACCGGCAAGAGAGCAGATGGAGAGAGAGAGAGAGGGCAGAGAAAGAGGGACGGAGATAGAGCAGAGAGAGAGAGAGAGAGAGAGGGAGGGAGAGAGAGAGAGTTTGGGGGTGGTTTGGGGTAGTGGTTTTAGGGGTGATATTGGGGTGATTTCCGTTAAGTGTAACAGAAATTTTAACAGTTGGACTAATTTAATGCAAAAATTAAATTTGAAGGGAGGTTAACGATATTTTCAAAACTACAGGGGAGGTTTCTGTTTTTGTTAGAAATCAGATGGGGGGTCAGTGTAATTTATCCATATTTTTGTGTGGAGATAAATTCAAATTTGAATTCAGATTCTTTCTCTCATATTTTTTAATTTGACTTTGACACATGGTGTTATGGGCCCATATCTTTTAGGCCAAATTAACATTAATCAATCATGAAAATTTATTAATCATGATTAATTAAACTGTAAATAAATCATGTCAATATTTTAGTGTCTACAAATTACCCATACTTCAAGACTTGAGTTGATGCTTGTTTGCTAGAGTCAAAGGCGAGACTTGAAATATCTTGATCATATCATTTCTCTTTTTTATTCATTATT
>JAOTRH010000010.1:11258059-11272245 GCA_034768845.1 Heliamphora exappendiculata | reverse complement strand
ATATTAAATTTCATGCACGGGTGAGGGGTTTTCTCGGTGAAGATAGGGGTGATGGCGTTGTGGTGGTGGTGCCGTGGTGGAGGCGTTTGTTGGTGTGGAGATGTGGTGCGATGGTGGCGGTATGGTGCATGGAGAGATAATACACATGAGAAAGAGAGAGAGCAGAGTGAGAGAATAACAGAGAGGTAGAGAAAAAGATATGGCGGTTCGCTAGAGGGAAGGTGGCGTTGGCGTCGGTGGACGGAGACCGGTGGTGGAATTCGGCGGCGACGGTTGGTGGTTCGGTGGAGTTGGTCGCGGCGTTAGGGGAGGTGGCGGGTGGCAGTGACTAAGTATGACAGGAAAAAAAAATTAAGACAAAAAAATTTACAGCAAATGGAGAAGAAGAAGAAATTATGTGTATAAAAAGGTAAAATTGTAAAAGTTTATTTGACCTTAACCGCGTTTGGTAGATAAGTTTAACACGAGGACAAGTGTAATTTTAAAAATTTTGAATAAATTTTTATATTAAATTTAAATTTTTAGAGAGATAAGTGTAATTATTTTAAAATTAAATAAAATTATTTTTTTTTATTAACAAAAAAGTTTGTGCTATTTTTTTAAATAAAATGCTAACCGCCATCTAATACGATGGTTAAAAGGTATATAATGTATAAATATTTGTATAAATTGTATTAATATTTATAAAAATAATAAATTTTTTATTTAAAAATATATTAATATTAAAAAAAATTATTTCTATTAAATTATTAATTACTGTTTAATAGATGATAATTAGTATTTTTTTTTTAAAAATAAAAATGTACTTATATTTTTGTCATAAATATTAAGAGAAGTGAGTGTAAATGTGTAATTATTAAAGGAAAATCGATACACACTATGACGAGTGTACTCAACGATTGATACACACTATGACGAGTGTACTCAACGATTTTGTGGGCGTATTTAAAGTCACCCCCTATCTGCCGACTACCCTTGTCATCGTCCCACTGAAGTTGTTGATTCTTTCTTTCTCTTTTCTCCTTGAGCTCTGCATCCATGGCGTCGCTTCGGAATCTGTTCATCCTCTTCTCTCTCATCTTTTTCTCCAACCGCCACCTCTCTCTCTCCACGAGACCCACCTTCAATCTCCTCCGCCCGTCAATCGCCGCCATCCACGACCTCCTCCCGCAGTACGGCTTCCCAAAAGGCCTCATCCCGAACGCCGTCAAGTCTTACTCCATCTTCCCCGACGGCTCTTTCTCCGTCGAGCTCGATCGCCCCTGTTACGTTCAGTTCGACGAGCTGGTGTTCTACGACAAGGAGATTAGTGGGAAGCTCCGTTACGGGTCGGTGTCGGATGTGTCGGGAATTCAAGCCAAGAAGCTGTTCTTGTGGGTGTCTGTGACCGGAATGACTATGGATTCGGATTCGGGTATGATCGAATTTCACGTCGGAGCCTTGTCTCAGAAGCTACCCGCGAAGCAGTTTGAAGTTATTCCAAATTGTAAGAACAAGGGGTGTCAAGACGCCCGCGTTGAGTCTCGGTTTGGATCAATCTGAGGTAACTTCTTTGGGCGAATAATCAGGAAAATGGATTTGCTTTGATCCTGTTTGGGCTAATTTGTTTAGTTTTTGCAGGTTTGAAAGGTTTTATTTTGGAAGAACTTTGTTGATTGAATGTTTAGGATTATCAAAATAAATACTGTCAAATTACATCACCATTATGTGTAGATTTGATGATAAAGTTGCATGTTGTGCTCATGTGTCTTGGATCCATTTGTCAGCATGTGGCTCTTAAAAAGCTCCCTATTGTTATTTCAATATTTCCACCATTTCCTGTTACACCTTTCCCTATCCAAGTTAAATCCAATTATTCTAGACACATAGGATCTGTATCTGTTTATCCACCACAGATTTTGTGGAATATCGAATGGATGCATGTATGGGTATAGCCAGAGAAGTTTATATGCATACCCACCGTATGTCCATATCCCTCCCATTTCTCATGAGTCATCTGTAAACTCATTTTTCTGAATTTCCCAAGTCACTTCATTTTACTGTGATTCCTGTTAGCATTTACCCATCTAAAGGCGTCTATTTTTTGATGTTAGCTCTGGATGTTGTTCAATCTCTCGATTATCCTCAGCACCTTAGATGCAATCCAAGGAAATTGATTCCCAGTTTGAGAGATTTTCTGAGATTGTAATTGAAGCACCGACAATCAAACTTCTACTCATTGTTTTTCTATAAGTTTGTCCCCGTTATGCCTTCTGAATTGCTTTTGATTACTTTTTAGCACCTCCTTCGCCTATGGTTTTGTGTCATATGGAGAAGACAGAATACTGAAGAAATGGAAGCAAGGATCTGTCAATCCAAAACTTCTGGACTACTGCCAAAAGCGGATGAGAAGGGACTTGTTTCTGAAAAATCGCAATTCTGCCACAATAGTTACATATAGCTAATCCGACGTGGTTTTAGTTATCGGCTATCCTACTGAGAAGGAGATCGTGTCACATTGTCACTTGACTCATGTACGGAACATTTAGAGTTAATACAATTGCTAATAAACTGATTACAATCTGGCAATATCCTAATAGAAATCCAAAGTATTTAGTATGTGATTAGGAGCCCATGACTAACCTTCTATAAATAAAAGGTAGTACCCCTTCATCAAGGAGCAATCTTCATCCTCATAGAAAGGTCCACTGCCTCTTTTCTCTTTTAGCCGGATTCCTCTATCTTTTCATAGCCTTCTTCCTCTAGGTGTCCTGGTGTTTAGAATATGGCAGATCAACTGCAGCTAACTACAAACTTGCTTGCTATGGTAGGGCTACCTTCGCAAGGTTTGTTGCTTTAAGCTAAACTTGAGCTAGAGACTTGGAAAACAAGCATAGAGAGCATGATTCCCTGAGATCGCCTGTCGTAGCGCCTCTGGAGTAATGTTGGATGTTTAGGTAGCTGGCGATTGAAAATTTGTAAATTATTAGAACAAACCTCCATATGAGACTTTCACCTTTTCTGTTTATCACTTCACTTGTTTTCGGCTAAACTTGTTGGCATATAATTTAATAATTTTGAGTAATTGTTTTTGTTCATAATTTTTTCGAAGAATCACATATCACCTCATTTTATTAAGCTTCAAATTCCCCTGCTTGGCCTCTCTGAAAAGCCAAAAATAATCTGCCTTTTTTTCTGAACTTGTGTCATATTTTGATCAAAATTTCATACTTTTCTGTTTACTCCTAACTAGTGAAATCTAAAAAGTAAAAAGGTTTTGGCTATGGTTTAAAGTTCATTAAAGACGAAAAAAGGCACATTTTTGCTATAAACTTGGTGTTTCCATCTTTTCTAAACTCTTTCTATATTTAGGTCCATGTTTTTTACTTTTTTGATTCCTCTTGTTAAAACGAACCTAAAAAGTGTGAAAGTTGGACCAAATTTGGAAAATTTCACTAAAAATTGTTATTTTTTTTAGACGGACTTTCTAGACATCACAAACAGGGCAGCATGTCTTCAACCTTGTCTTACACGAGGAAAATACAAAATGGACGTTTTTATTTTATTCATGCTTTGCTATCTAAGGATATGTTTGATCGACTTGGTGAATTGTAAAATTGTATTATATATGCTATAGGATTGTATTCTCTTTGTTTGAATACAAGAAGCGGTGAAGGATTATGAATTCATTGAATAACTAATCCCACAAAATATGGGATCTACGATACTTAGAAGATTGTGGTACTAATAATCTTTTCGCTACTAGTATCATACAATTACCTATCACGTGTGATTATATATCTTCCTATCATTAATCTTGTCAACCAAATGGGCCTAAATATTTTGAGCTATGCTTAATTGGAAATGATTTCCTGGACTGATGGATATCTTATAATCTCTTTCAGGTGCAAATCTATTTCTCATTCATTCTGAAGCCCGTCAGTTTCATCCGTGATTGGGAAGTGGAATCACATGCATCCGTCTGAAATCGTACTTGTTGTTCAGTTGTTTAAGAGACCAAGCAAACATTTCCACAACTAAAATGTTGTGTGTAAATTTCCTATAAATCTCTCTTATAAACTTCATGTTCAATTGCAATGTATATATACCAGTGATGTCCCTTTTCTGTTGCCTTTGCCCTGTTTTATATAAAACTACTACTGTGTGCTATGGCAAGGTTTATTGATTCAACCTTCGGTATGTGGGTTAGGCTCGAGCTGTTTGGAACGAGCATTGTGGGACCCACACGTGAGTTGGGTACTCGGGTATTTATTTAGAGCCATTTAGGCATCTGTGTTGTTAATTTGGATCTAAGGTATAATTTTTGTTGGTATCATAAGAATAATACATGATTTATGAGTGGGGTAAGATTGAGAGAGATATTTGAGTCCATTTGCATGGAGACTCTTGAATCCTTTTGGAAGGAATGCAACTTTGTTGCTCCCTGGGATTGTATATAGCGTTTTTTAAACCCGCACATGCCTTATTAGAACTTCACTTTGGGTAATTTTTCGAGGTTGCGTGTTTAGTTCTCACGAAACGCAAATCACTCAGACTTAATCGATATGCGTGTTTTACAGGTAATTGTGCATATTCAGAGTTTGTTTGTACCTGGATGATAGATTGGACCAATTGAAATTTTCCGGCTTAAAAATTGCATATAAAGTTTTCTTTTGACCTTAAGAGTGTATGTAGTTGCATACTAATAGATTTCTGGTTCAAGGGTGTCAATTTGGATGCTGTCATGGAAGCCCAAATGATCATTTGGGTTGATAAAAGTGATGTCATTTAGGTTTATTATTATCCAAATCCAAAACACTTCAAAAAAATGAAAAGGAAAAGAAAAGAAAAGGACTACTGTAGTAAATACAGTTTTGCACAGGCTTTGGTACCAGACAATTTCAGGGACAAGCATTTGAAACAAATTTTACTTTTGACTTCCATTTCTTACCAAAGCTAATAATATTCAGGCTAGTTTAATTCTCCATATATGACCCAATCCAAACTCATCAAAAAGTTATTTAGGGACGACAATACAATTAGAATACAAAAATATTATACTTATAGTTAAATTTTCACTTTTATTTTTTTTTTATCTTTTTAGTCGCAAGTATTTTGCAAATATTATTTTCGTATATCATGTACTCTGTCACTACTTATCATACGTTACTCCTGTCCTGATATAACAACGGGAGAGAGCGGAATGTCACATTTCCATCACATTTGGTTCCATTGCCGCATAATCATTGTGCAAATGTTATTTTCTTAAATCATATACTCTTTCAGGACACTAATATCATCTTTTCTAAGCTTAAGAAGTATTTTTGCTATTCTCATCCCGTCCCACTTCTGTCACTTTTTTTACTTATCTCACCTCGCACTTGCCTTGATAAGTTATGAAGAAAGAACAGAATGTCAAATTTCCATCTTCTCTCGCTCTATTGTCAATCTCTAAAGTTAATGTTAGAGCTTCACAAGTAGATGATAAAAAAAGGTAAATATTTGAAATATGTTGAACAACTTAATTGACATCTAAAGATCTGTTGAAGAAGTCTATTGTTAATGGAATGTGGCCATACTTGTGCAGGATTTCAAATCTTTCTACTATTTTTTATCCTAGTGCATTATTTTAAGTCATAGAATTATGTAAAAATTTCGAGTTTCGAAAATTTAATGAATGAGAGTTTATTGGAACACAAGAACAAAAAGATTTAGGGATCAGAAATTTCGTGAGGTTTGGTCATAAGTGGAGTACCATTTAACTTGTCGAAAAATACTTCTATACACATTTTATTTTTAGAGTGTATGGTATGCATTTTATAACATTGGTATGGAGATTTATAATTAAAGATTAATAATTAAAAAATTAAATATAATTATAAGAAATTTATAACCAAATGCTACATAATTCACAATATTATCCAAGCACACATTAATTTAATAACTTTTGTAAGATGTGCATTGACACTTTCTCCCATCATGAATTATTTCCAAATCTTCTCTATGCCAAGCGGAAAACCAAAAATAAACAAAAATAAATAAATAAATAAAGACAAAATAAACACACAAAAAAACCTTTTCAGAATGTAAGAATGTTAGGATATTCGTGAAGGGAGATTCATAGAAATAAAAGAAACGGTAAAAGATAAAATAAAAAATAATGAAAAATTCATTTTTTTTGGTTTTGTTATTATTTTCCATTCCATTAATAAATTACTCCACGTATGGGTGGTATTTGTCAGAATTTCTCGGAAATAGTTTATTTTCGTTTTTTTCTAAATTTTTTCACATTTATGCTATTTTTTATTTTTTTAATTTTTCTAGTTACTAAAATTAGGTGGTTTGGACACATACAATGCAGACTAATTGATGCAGTAATAAAAAATAATGATAAGATCATGAGTAATAAAAATACTAACAAAATGAGTAAGCCTAAATTGATATGAGATTACGTAATAAGAAAAGATATGAACCTATTAAAACTAACTGAAGTTATGACTTTTAACAAAGTAGAATAACGTAAAAGAACTCATATAGTCGACCTCAATTAATTGAAAAAAAATTTAATTTAATTTAATTTGAAATTTGATTTGATTTCTAGTTACGAATAATTAATAAAATAAAAAATTTAGAACAAAAAATGAAAAACGTTCAAAAAGACAATCTATTTTCAGTTAAAATATAATTTATTTTTATCTTTAATAATTCTTTTCAAACATTAGTCCAAGGAAAAAACTTAGTATATTTTTTACAATAAAAAAGGTTGGACTTTTTTTCTGTTGTGATATTATTGGCTTAGATGGTGTTTAGCAAAACTATTGCTACTAGTTTAGAGATTATAATTTGTAGTTAAAATTATAAGTATATAGTAAAAATTATAACTTTTAGCTGAAATACAAAAAAAAAATAGTTATAAGTTATAGTAAATATTATAAGTATTTAAAAAAACTTGTAACTTATAATTAAAATTAGTAATATGAAATTAAAAACTGCTTATAGTAACATTCCCAAACACCCCTTTAGTACTTTAGATCAACAAAATTGGTAGCACATTGTAATTTCCATTCTACATCGATAGTGGTGTGGTGATCGAGAGAATATAAGTCTGATATATAATGAATTTTTAGGCTACTATTAATAATTTGGTTTTAAGTTTCTAATCGTGTTATTAGTTTTCTTTATTCAAGTTATTGGATCAGTAATTTAATTGGGTTGTTATAAGTATCAGAATCAACCCTAGTCCCATCAAGGGATCCATGACAATATGAATAGAAGAATAGAGGTTCCGAACTTATATATCTTTCACACGCTAATTGGCTATTCTACATTTGTTAATGAGCTGCTATGCATCTGCTAATAGATTGTTATCCACAATGTCAACTAGGAGATTAACTTGAGCCATGCGATGAGAATGTCGCGTATTGAGCCATGCGGTGAGGATGTCGCGTATTTGAGTGGCAGACATTGTGGTCTCCATTCCACAACAGTATAGATAAAAAATAACAATATTAAAATGTTTACCAAATACAAATTTTATAAATTTAATGTTGAAACAAGTGAGATGACTGGAGGAGCCGCTAGTGTATTTGGATTTGCCCAGGATGGTAGTCAAAGATGAGGATCTCTATAATAGTTGGAGGTAATTTGCCAACTGTTGGGATTTTAAGGGCTTAAATTCCCTACGCAGTGGAATAGGAACGTAAGCTACAATCCACACAAAGTAAATAAAAATTAAACAAGAACATCTGTTAGTTCTAGGCAACCCAAGAGGAAGTGAAATGGGTCTTTAAAAATAAATAATAATTTAAATTTTTTTAAAAAAATATTTTAATATTGCAAACAAATATAGCAAATTAATCAAAGATTAAAGCAATGCAAGTATTAAAAAGGTTATGGATAGAGCGATTGAACCAGACACTAATGATTTATAGTGCTTCGAATTCTTCCAAGTCTACATCCACTCTTAAAGTTCTCCCTTGAGTATTTTCACTACACAGAATACTTCACGGGCGTATTCCAAGCATTTACAACATTTAAGACTTCGCTTGAATATGCTGAATGTTTACGGGCACATTCACAAACCTAAAATAGTTTCAAGAATTTCCTATAAAAGCAAGCCTCTATTTTTTTTTAATCTCTCTTGAACTCTTTTTTGATGAGATTTACTCACCCACTCAAAGAATAAATGGTGACTCACCTTTGAATATAATAAATGATAAATTATTAATAAGAAACACTCGCTCTCTTATCAAGCATAGAAGACATTCATCTACTGCTATGCCATCTTCATCCTTATCAAGCATTGTTGTAGGACACATTAGAGTTTCCATAGGTTTTGCTTTAAGCATATCGAACCTCTTCAATATGTCCCTCGTGTATTTAGCTTGATTGATGTAAATTCCTTCTTGAGTTTGTTTAATTTGGAGTCTGAGAAAATAGTTGAGCTCACCAATCATGCTCATTTCGAATTCTCCCCGCATGCACTTAGCAAAGTCTTTGCAAAGAAATTCGTTAATTATACCAAAAATTATATCATCTACATAAATTTGTACAACTAGCTTGTCATTTTCTTGAGACTTGATGAAAAGAGTGGTATCTATTCTTTCTCTACAAAACTCATTTTCAATCAAGAATTTTCTTAGCCTTTCATTCCAAGCTCCAGGTGCTTGCTTTAAACCATGGAGAATTGTGGTAAGTTTATAAACTTGGTTCGAAAAATTTAGATTCTCAAAGTCAGGAAGTTGTTTCACAAAAATTTTCTCCGAGATAAAATCATTTAAAAATGCACTTTTGACATCCATTTGATAGAATTTAAAATTTTTAAAGCATGATAGCGCAAGCAACATTCTAATGGCTTCAAGCCTAGCCACATAAGCAAAAGTCTCATCAAAATCGATGCCTTCTGCTTGATTGTGACCTTGGACTATCAATCGAGTTTCGTTTTTTGGAACTACTCCATTCTCATTCATTTTATTTTTAAAAACTCGTTTTGTACCGATAATGGAATGTTCCTTAGGTCTTGAGACTAAAGCCCAAATTTTGCTTCATTCAAATTGATTTAGCTCATCTTCATAGTCAAGATCCAAAACTCCTCATCTTCGATTTCTTCAAAATGTTTTAGTTCAGCTTGGGAAAGGAATGCGAAATTACCACAAATATTATGTAGAGAGGAATGAGTTTTGATACCTTGCGATGGATCACTAATGAGAAGATCTTTTGGATAACCATGAGCATACCTCCACTCTTTTGGTAAATCAGAGTTTTCTGCATGTGCAGTTTTAGCATTCTATTAGACTTCAATTTGTTGAGAATTTAAAACTTTCTCTTGATTTAGCTCTTCTTTTTCTTTGATGAAGATATCTTCAATACATTTTTCTATGTCTAATAGGTTATTTTTACAAAAATCCTTTGAAGAATCAAGCTTAGCTTCATCAAAAAAAACATGTATCGATTCTTCAACAACTATGGTTCTTTTGTTGAATACTCTATACGCTTTACTAGATATAGAATATCCTAAAAAAATACCTTCATCAGATTTTACATCGAACTTGTCCAAAAAAAATTTATTGTTGTTTAAAACAAAACATTTGCATCCAAAAGTGTGAAAATAACTGATATTAAATTTTCTTCTATTCCATAGCTCATATGGAGTTTTCTTAAGAAAAACTCGTATCATAGCTCTGTTTATGATAAAATAAGCGACGTTGATAGCCTCGGTTCAAAAGTATTGTAGTAGATTATTTTCATATAGCATAATCGTTGCTATTTCTTGTAATGTCATATTCTTTCTCTCAAAAACTCTATTTTATTGAGGGGTTCTAGGAGCAGAGAAGTTATAGTTAATGCCATTTTCATCACAAAATTTTTTAAAATTTTTGTTTTTAAATTCTCTACCATGATCATTTCAGATACTTATAATTTAAAAACTTTTTTTATTTTGAACTCTCCGAGACAGTTTTTCAAAAGAGACAAAGGTTTAATCCTTATGAGTTAAAAATAGCACCCAAGTATGTCTAGAAAAGTCATCAACAATAACAAAGCCATATCTCTTGCCTCCAAGGCTTAAGGTCCTTGTTTGACAAAATAAGTCCATATGCAATAGTTGTAGTGGCCTAGAAGTTAAAATCTCATTTTTAGAATGAAAAAAACTTTTGATTTGTTTGCCTTAGTGACATGCATCACACACTTTATCTTTTTTAAATTTGATTTGGGGTAACCCAATTACCAATTTCTTTTTCAAAAATTTAGAAATTAAGTTCATGTGTGCATGTTCATGCCTTCTACGTCATAACCAACTATTATCACTCAAGGCGGTTAAGCACTTCGTGTCATTCTTAGAAAGATCATTGAGAGTAAATGTATAAACATTTTCATATCTTTGATCTTCAAGAATAACTTTATTATTGGTTGAATATTCAATAACGCACTTAGTATGATCAAACACAACTTTGTAGTCTTTGTCACAAAGTTAGCTTATGTTAAGAATGTTATATTTCTAACCATCAACAAGTAAAATATTTTCAATAGAAGGCAAAGAAATTTTACCAATACAGCCAATTTCTATAATTTTTCCTTTACTATTGTCTCTAAAACTCAAAAATTCACCATCTATTGGTTTGAGAGATGCAAATATCGATTGGTCGCCTATCATGTATCTTGAGCAAGCGCTATCGAAATACCACATCCCCTTCTTGAATGAGGATTTCAGACATATATGTAAGGAGGATCAAGTTTTGATTTTGGATACTTAAATTTTCTTGGGTTCTTTTGTGTTAGTTCTTTAAAGGTGTGTTCCTTCAGGAACCCAAGCCTTTTTGACATGAATATTTGAGAATTTTTTGTGTGGACAGTGTGTGATAATGTGTCTATACTCATAACAATGAAAACAAGTGACATTTGTATGATTAGATGATGCCTTGACAAAAATATTGTTTAAAATTTTTTACTTCTTCTTGGGTTTATACCCGATTTTAGTTTTACCAAAAATACATTTTTGCATACCAAGAAATTTATCTAAATTATTCTTTCCCTTAGTGAACTTATAAACAGTTTTTGTGAGGTCTTTAACTTTTTCACTAAAGACTTTGTTTTCATCCTTCAAAATAGAAACTTGTTTCGATAAAACAGATCTTTTATTTTTCAGAGTTTTAATTTCAATTTAGGAAGAAAGAACTAACTTTTTAAAAATAGAATTCTTTACACTTATTTTTCTTAACTCGTCATGCAAATTTTTAAATACATTTTGCAATTCATCTAAAAAAAAGGGTCAAGAGTTACCTCGTCATCTTCTCTAGCCATGAGGCATAGATTTGCTATTTTATTTTTTTCCTTTTCATCCTAAGAGCTACTTTCATCACTTTCACCCCAAGCAGTTATCATTGCCTTTTTGAACCCCTTTTTGAATTGCATTTTGAGCTGAGGGCATTCACCTTTGACATATCCAGACTTTTTACACTCATAGCAAATGATTTCTTTCTTTTTGAGGTCGTTCTTGAATTTGCTAGAGTCACCTTTGAACTTGGTGGGCTCGCCTCAGTCCTTCTTGAAGAACTTTCTTCTTTCTTGTTTCTTATTTTTAAGAAACTTTTTAAAATTTTCTTGTAATGAGAGCTATGTCTTCATTTTCATCGCATGAGAAGTCTTCCGCGGATTCTTCTTCATGAGTTGAGAACTTGAAGACGATGCCTTTCTTCTTTTTGTTGTCTTCCTATTCGTCCATCTTGATGTTCATCTCATGGGTCATGAGAGAACCAATGAGCTCTTCTAGACTAAGAGTGTTGAGGTCTTTAGCTTTTTGAATAGCTGTGACCTTTGCTTCCTAATTCTTTGGCATACACCTCAAAATATTTTTTTTTATTTCTGCATTAGTGTAAATCTTGCCAAGAGATTTCAATCGATTAATAATATCAGTGAAGTGAGTTTATCACTGATTTTTTTATTCTTTCACTTGATTTGTACCCTTATGCGTAACTTCGAGTTTATTCCATATTTCTTTTGCGGTGTCACATGTAGAGATCCTATTGAACTCATTTAGGTCAAGTGAGCAATATTGGAGATTCATAGCTTCAGTATTTTTTTGTATCTCTCTAATATCAATTTCAGTCCATTCAACCTCTGGTTTAGAGACAGTAACCCCTTCAACAGTTTTGGTTGGTCTTTTGGATCTATTTATGATAATCCGTCAAAAGTCGTAGTCTACGGCTTGAATGTAAATTCTCATCTTAGCCTTCCAATAATTGTAATTTGTTCCCTTGAACAAGTGAGGTCTATTGGTCGACTGTCCTTCGGATTGGATAGGTCTGATGCCAATAGTTGCCATATAAACTCTTAAACTGTTAAGTAAAAAACAAGAGCCCAAGTTCTGATACTAATTGTTAGTTCTAAGCAACCCAAGAGGGAGAGTGAATTGGGTCTTTAAAAATAAATAACAATTTTAAAATCTTTTTGAAAACCTTTTAATATTGCAAACAGATATAGCAAATTAATCAAAAATTAAAGCAATGCAAGTATCAAAAAGGTTAGGGCTAGAGATATTGAATCAGACACTAAGGATTTATAGTGTTTCGGCTTCTTCCAAGCCTACGTCCACTTCTCAAGTTCTCCCTTGAATATATTCACTATACAGAATACTTTACGGGCGTATTTCAAGCCTTTATAACCTTCAAGATTTCGCTTAAATAAGCTGAATATTTACTGGCACATTCACAAGCCTAAAACAGCTTCAAGAAGATCTTATGAAAACAAGCCCTTATTTTTTTCTAATTTCTCTTAAACTTTTCTTTGATGAGATTTACTCACTCACTCAAAGGATAAAGGGTGATACAATAAATGATAAAGTATTAATGAGAAACACTCACTCTCTTTACAGAAAATATTTACAATAAATGATAAAGTAAAGAGATAAGAGGAACAAGAGCAAGAGATTTAGCAATAAATGAAAGCTTGAGATTTCTGAGTTTGATTCAAGCAATGGAACAATAAATGTAGGTCTCCAGTCATAGTAAATGCTGAGAAGTTACTCCTTATATAGGCTATTATGCATTCATGACCATTGGAGGTAGGTGGGAGTAATAAATGCCAAAAATTTAACCGTTGAGATCTGTCATGAGTTTGAATTTTCGTCACAGGTGTCGACACAAATACCTTTGATGTCGACACAAAATGTCTAGGGCAGGATCCTTAAGTGGTTGGATCGACACAAATATTCTAAGGGGTCAACACAATTTATGAACGCTACCTTACCAACATCATGGTGTCGACACATTTGGATCTGGTGTCGACTCGTTTGAAATTTCAGCATCCGAAGGAGGCACTTTGTATCGACTCAACTTGCCTTTAGTGTCGACACTAATTTCTGCAGGAAGTCTCGGTTCTTTTGTGTCGACTCATCTTCAGTTGGTGTCGACTCAAATGTACTTCAGAATTCGGGATGAGGCACTTTATGTCGACTCATGTCTTCTATGGTGTCGACACTAAATTTTGCAGAAAGTCTCGGTATATTTGTGTCGATACTTGAGGTCTCTGCTGTCGACACCACAAATTCTTCAGGCAGTCTCGGGACTTTTGTGTCGACTCGTCTTCTATTGGTGTCGACACCTCAAAATCTGCAGGTGGCCTCAGTTCTTTTGTGTCGACACAATTTTCATTTGTGTCGACCCAAAATTTCGAATACCAAAAGTGTGAGACACTTTTATGTCGACATAAATATAATTCGTGTCCACTCATTTTGAGTCCTGAAAGCAACAGATCTTTTGTGTTGACACAAAACTTGTTTGTGTTGACACTAACTTTGATACCTAAAAGATAACTTTATGAACCTGTTAGGGTGTCAAACCATTTGTTCAAAAGGGTTGACACACTTGATTAGTTTCAAGTATACTTTGCCTTAAAAGTGTTTGACTTATTTTTCAATTGGGTTCAACACAAATATTCTCATTTAGGAATATATGAGTATTTTAATCCTTTTGAGAGTTAAGTTATTTCTTTTGGCTAATGTGTCAAAATATTTATTCAAAATGTGTTAACACTTTCATTTTAAAAATATAAAATATTATCCATTTAACTCCATTTATTCTTAAAAAATGAATTATGAAAATCATCAAAATCAAAATAAAAAAATCCTTAGGCTAACAACATCCACGAAGAACACAAAGATATACGTGGTTCGACTGACTGCCTACCTCCACGGGAGAACAAAAAGGGAATAA
>JAOTRH010000010.1:11240559-11253059 GCA_034768845.1 Heliamphora exappendiculata | reverse complement strand
AGGCTTCATTTGGTAACCTGGCTTAAAGTCAGACTCTTTCCTTTTTTTGATTTTACAAATAAGCAAAAAGCTCATTTGGTTAAATAGTGGCATTAAGCCACCATGCAGAAAGAAAAATTTGTGATTTGACAGTTAATTTATTCATGACTTTAAGTAAAAAGGCTAAAGGCCCGGATTAATCCAGAACCAAATGAGGCCTTAAGTTGATACCTCTCCATTTCTCAATGGATAAGTCTAACCCCAGAACTTTGCAGATCTCAGTGCACCATATTCACATAACATCATATTTGTCCATTCAATGAATGGTTCAACCAAAATTTTGAAACAGAATTACGATATAGATAAACCTCACCAACAAACTGATTCCCCATCCATAAGAACACCCATTTTCACATTACCAGACAAAAAAGAAGTCAAAGAAAGGGTGGGAGAGATTTTCAAATAAGAACAAATGGTACGCAAGGAGCATCTTTCAATTATTTCACACATTCTCATTCATCCAAATTACTAATCTGCCTTTGACATTTGAATTATCACTCGATCATGAAGAGAAAAGACTAAGAAAATGATAGAGAGAGGCAACGCTGTCTCACTGAACATGAGAACAATAAGATTTCAACGTGTTGTTGAAAAAGGGATTGAAATTAGGCCTCTAAATTCTAATGATATATGCAAGTTAAACCGAAAACTGTAGTGAAAGATGGGAAACTAGACCTTCCACAATGAATAGAACATTAATCAGAAAAGGTATAAGATGCACTCATATAGGTTTAATACAGGGATACCCTTTTTTAAGTATCAATAAGCTCCAGAAATGAAACAAGATTAGTGTCTAATACACCTAAATCACTGGAAGCGCCAATAAAATCTACTTTGCCCGAAACTACTAACCTTCTCGTGTTCTAAAATAAAAGGCATCGGAGATAAGAAACCGGTACCCATTTACCCAATTTAAGCCGTAGAGACAACTAAATACTTTCTTCGACCTCCTCTTACAAACAATAAACAAAGCCCACCAGTATAGAAAAAACAGATCAAAGGCCATACTTCAATTATCTTTGAGAAAGCACATACACTCAATGATCTACATTCCAGTTCCCAACTTATTAACTGCCCAAAGTGAGCAATCAAACCTAGAAATGAAAACCCTAAAACAACAAAAGAAATTACCATCAAGAGCTGTAGGGAAACAAAACAAGAACCAACCAGTACTAAAAATACAGTACTCCAATCTAATTCCATGAACCATCTTAAAAATTGCACATTCATACAGAATTTCATCCAGCTGTCTAAAACCTCTTGAAAAGAAATACAAATGATTGCTAGAAAACAGGAAAAACCCGAAAAAAATGGCCATCGTACACAACAATATTCATCAAAAATTGACACATTTATCAAGAATTTCATCTGGTTATCTTCAGAAACGCATGAAAGTTAAGAAAACTAACAGTAAAAAAAAAGGTCAAAGAGCAAGTGGTGTTCTTACCAGTGGAGCTTGAACCCGAAAACCCCTCTGTGCATTTGAAGACCGTTCAATGGTTTGGTCCATCTCACAAACACAGGTTCATAAACGAATAATTGGGTCACCCCCAGGATCAAAATAAATGTAAGATTTCCTTCACAAGCCCAGATCGAGAGCTCTAATAAGCTTCAATCTTCATATCGGATCCACACAAAAAAAAATATTTTTGAAAAATACAAATTTTAACCCACAAAATCCAAAACCCAAATAAAAGCCGGTTGTTGTCCCTCTCTTGTCTTTGCAAATGCAAACAACAAAACAAACACCAAACACCAAACACCAAACAAAGCATAGAAGTTAGAGCTACAGCAACTTCAAAACGTGAGGAGAAGCAGGCAGCTCTCTTTCTCTCTCACATACAAACACACGCACTAACTGCTGAAGATTACAGCTGGCCAATGTCTTCGCCAACTTCTTCTTTTTTTTTTTTTCTTTTGTCCTCCAGATTTGATAATTTAATGCATTATTACTTTTTATTTATGTTGATCGCTTAAAATTAAGTTTTGAACTCTCACCTCTCACCAAACGACAAAAAAGCTTATCAGAGCGAGATACTTCAAATTAACAAATACAAAGAGAGAAAAAAAAATCTACACGCCAATATAACAAAATTAATGCTACAATTAATATTTAAATCTACACGCCAATATAAAAAATTAATACTCCAAATTAATAAATATCATTTTTCTTTTACTAATTTCATAGTTGAGCTTAGATCGAGCAATTAAGAACCAATTATAACATTTGCGAATAAGAAACTCAATTTAAATTGAGACAACGTCTTGTATGAATTAGTCTTACAATAATATGTTTGAGGTTCTAATAAAAAAAATTTTAATTATATAAGACAGTATATGAATTTAAATATCTGGTCATATATGATATTAAGAGTGATTTTTATTTTGAATTTTTGCTAATATAGCTTGTACAACAAATAACATGACGTTAATGTACAACCCGATCACATTAATTTTATATAGAGGTCACCGTATAAGTTTATGCCAAATTAGAGATAGTATAAGAAATAGGATTAGTTAGTGTGAGGTCCTATTTTTATTACTTCTTTAGAAATAAGTTACATTGATAAGTTGACTATTGCATTAAGTCTTAATTTTAATTAATTATTTATGTTGATTGTTTTACTATTTCTGTAATTAGAATGAGAAGAGAGAGAATGTTGAAAAAAGAGAATGAATAATAAAAAATTATATGGAGATAATAAAAAAGAGATAGATTGTTAAATAGAGAACATTAGTGAAGAGATAATAAACACAGCATAGGGAGAAGAAAGAGAGAAAAACTAAAAAATAAAAAAAATTAGCTTGCATTTTTAAATTGTATAACTTTTGTTAGTTTTTTATATATATATATATATATATATATATAATTTTCTCATTATGATCTATAAAATAATATCTATATTGAATAAAAAATAAAAGTAAAAAATAAAAAAATTTCATATTTATAAAAAATAAGAATTTTTTTTTTTCACAAATTAAAAGTGAGAAAATTTTATATTTTTTAACTACAAAATCTTACAAAAACTAAGAACTTTTTAATTTTTATACAATTATGTTAGGGTTCTCTATTTTTTTAAGTAGGATCTGTCTTATTTTTAATATTGAGTCGTCTAAAAAATGTGTAAATTGGAAAGCTTTTATTTAGGAAATGATAGAAGATTTACTAAAAATAGATTTTTTTTAAAGGAAGTGTAGGGAATTACATTCCAAAAAATTAAGATGGTGCATACGAATCGAATCAAACGCAGCGTGGCATAGGATCTACAATATATAAATAAAAAAAAGCTGTACAATGCCGAACCGTTCGTCTGGACGGGAAAACCTTTTCAGACAAGATCTGTACGGGAAGAACAATATGAAACCCCAAAACAAAAACTCAGTACATCCACAAAGTGAAATAGAAATTATGCCTACTCGATCCCACTAATTTGATCGCATTTCTGTTCTTGAACTTGAATCCAAAGATTAACAAGGTTGTAATTCGGTAATCTTTCCTCTGTTCAGATCTTCTCATGTATTCCCAATTGTCGAAAAGCACAAATTAAGCGTGGGATTAAATCATTCGTGTTCCAAACCCTATCTGGCTACCTCACTTTTTTTCTAATTCTTACGAATATGTGGAAAACCTAAAAGACTGAATGAATGAATCATCTGGCGGTCGAGATTATAACGACATATAAATATACTACAGCGGGAACCTTTTGAGTAAATAAGGCATGGACTTCTAATGTAATTATGAAATTCTGCTTTAACCCATAAGCAATTTCATAAAAACATAAATTATAATTATTCCACTAAAGAATTATAATTGCACTTTTAACATTTTTCTCAAATTCAATTATTCAAGCTCCTATTATTAAATACTTATTATTCTCTCCACGTTAAGATTACAAATACTCACCGATTAAATTAACTTACTGATAATTGTATTTAATCAACTACTTCGATAATTTCTTAAGCCCTTCTACTTAACTTTTTTGACCGCCAAATTATAAAATTCACCTGCATCTAGAGTTTGGTTCGGTCAAAATTTATAAGCTTCCTTAAGAGGATATTATCAATCTCAATATTTTGGGACGTATTTCAGGACATGAATTTCGTCAATAATTAATAACCACCATATACTTAATACCGTTATCTAACTCACCAAAATTATTGGCCCATACAAAATCGTACCCTCTAATGAATTAAAATAATGAATATTAAATATACACAAATAGTAATTATTTTGGGATTAAGAATATAAGCGTTCATAATAACCATGGGATATAAATTAATTTATATAATCAGTACAAAATTAATTACCCCAACTTAGTCTTATTCAATATACACAAAGTGTACTAGCACAGCGAGTCAGAATAATATATGATACTATTATCTGTTCCACGTAATCAAGACATGTCTACTAAAATTATGTGCTACAGTCGTACCGATAGTTTATTCAATTCTTTCTAAACTGTGAACTAAAATTTATATTCCACAAGAATTTTTAATCTGGTCTTTCGTGTGTAAGCCGAACTCTACACACCAGATTAAATATTATGTAGAATAAAATACATACATGCTCAATATTAAATAAATAATAAAACGCATGCATTGCTCATAAAAATTCTCATTAAAATAAAAAAATAATTTTTATTAATAAATAAAAATAATACCAAAAATTTAAACATAATTTTTAGTATACAACTCTAACAGAAAGAACTTATCATTTTCTCATTAAATATAATGGGAATATTTATTTTATTTTGTAACTAATTAATATCTAAAAATTAAATAAAATTTCAAATATATTTGCTTTTTTATTATGATTTGTCTCATTATTTATTTACTAGTTAAAAAATATAAAATTTCTTATTCCTTGTTTATGCAAATGAGAAGATTATCATTTTATTGTGAAAATGAGAATTTCTTATTTTATTTGTAAAAATATTTCATATTCGTTATAGATCTTTGCAAGAAGGTTACAAAAATAAATATATTATTAAACATGTGTGCGTATATATATATATATAATTTTAAATTTAAAAAATATAAAGCAATTTCATAAATGTGTTTTCTCTCTCTTTTTTATTCTCTCTATCACTGCAAGATAATTAATAATTAGTGACAATTAAAAATTATTATGAAATATTTATTTTGTCACTAAATATTTTTAGTGACAATTAATGAGTCGTCACAAAGTTGTCATTAAAAGTCTTTAGCTAAAAGTATGCAGTGACAACTTATAGATCTCGTCACAAAAATATATAATATTAGTTACAAAAAAAGTGTTATGACTAAATAATCACTTTTTGTGACGATTTAATTTGTAACTAAATGTATACAGATTTTGTCACTAAAAATAATGTTTAAAATTTTAAAAATACAACTTTTAGTGACGAAAAAGATATTGTCACTAAATAATCACTTTTTGACTATTTAATTTATAACTAAATGTATACAAATTTTGTCACTATAAAGTCTAATCGTCACTAAAAATAATTTTTTAAAATATAACTTTTAGTGACAATAATAGTAGTCAAAAATTGCTAATTTTTTAGTAACAGTAATTTTGTCACTAAAAATCAAATTAAAAATTCCATTTTATAAAATAAAATAATATAAATATCAAGTTTTTTATAATGAGAAATCAACAGCGAATAAACTCGTGTTTCCATGTGCATTCTTTCTCTCACAATGACCAATATTTGAATATCTTAATTAAATAACTAGAAGATGATAAGTGTATTTTAGAGATTTTTATATTGAAACGGAACTTATTAGAATATAATTTTTAAAATAAAACTTAACTCTAAATAAGTCTAAAAAATAGGACCTCTAGCTAAATGCCCCTAAGAAATATTACTCATGGTATAAGATTTCAAATTTACTTAAATGGCCTTTAAAAAATTCAGCTAAAAAATAACATTTTATAAGTTTGAATAAGAACAAGGGTGTACACAACTCAATTTGATCAAATCAAATCTTAAGTTTATGTGAGCACCTCCGATGATGAAAAATAAAAAAGATAATACCAAAAAACCTTCGATTAATAACTAAGGTGAAATTTTGGCCCATATACCAAAAATGCCCTAAAAAACCCCAAGTTGTTGCCTTCATTCCTTGCAATTGCTATGATTAAGCCCTAAAAACTTGCTCTCACTATGTTGTTTATTGATATCGTGCAATTTGTTTGCATAATTGCTAGTTTTATTTTATTTCATTTTACCTTAAATTCTTTCTAATCATAACCTTCATTCCTTACGAACTGCAAACTTTAACACTTGACAATAGAACATTCCATTCCTAGATGCCATCATCAACGCCTCTCTGTCCATAAATTTAGACCCCTAGGTCGTTTTTGAAGGGAAAAGTGAAGAAAATGGGAGTGAAACTCTGTTAGAGTCAATACCCAAACCGTACATACTCTCGACTCTAACATTTGGTTCTATCGACTATGTCCTTGGTGAGTCGTGCCATCCTTGATTGAGAGATTGGCAGTTGAGTCATTCTTCGCGTGCTGAGGAGCGATTTAAACTTTTGCATCTTCAAGTATTATAGTCAAATCTCGGCATTTTTCTTCCCAATACTTCTAACTCTCATTGGAAGACCAAGATTAAGACTTTAGTCATTGTTGCACTTGTTAATTGTATGAGTTTTCAGTAAAAATTGTGCCTAGAATCTTGTATTAACCTCTTTTACCAAAAACAGTTTTCAAAAATACTTTAATTATTACTGTACACACATAATATAATTGCACTTGACTCACTGTAGTAAAAAATTAGTAAATAATGCCATTTGAATTTCACAGTCGCAACCTTCACTATTATGATCGTAAACTCTGGCATTAACAATTGTGCGACCACAAGCCTATTACTTGCAGTCACAAACTTTGGTTAATTCCAGTAAGCATGTTTTCATGATTGCC
Source organism: Heliamphora exappendiculata (assembly GCA_034768845.1). Classification (NCBI taxonomy): domain Eukaryota; kingdom Viridiplantae; phylum Streptophyta; class Magnoliopsida; order Ericales; family Sarraceniaceae; genus Heliamphora; species Heliamphora exappendiculata. The sequence continues at coordinate 11,246,107 of JAOTRH010000010.1, read as the reverse complement.
GGTATTTTATAATTTCATGCATATTTATTTAGTTTAATTCTAGCATGTTAAATAATCCAGTAGCTTGGTTGTCTTTGTTTGCATGTTTAGATTTATTTTCTTTTAAATCACCATTATATATATATATAAATGTATGTGTGTGTGTATCTATTTTTGTTATTTGATCTTGGTTGTTCTCTTTTTAATCTCTAAATTCTGTAGTTGCATGTATTTAAAAATTTTTAAAAAAAAATTAATTGTGATTAGTAAAGGTTAACCTAACGGTTGGACGAAATAATGTGCTTAATACCTTTCTCGTTTCATACCTTAGCTCTTAGGCTCATTTTCAAGATGACGAATGATCAGTGGTTCATTTTTATTTTTATTGATTTTTTTTTTTAAAAAATTAAGTGGCAATTCTATTTTCAAAATACAAAGAGTATCCAAATTTTTTATTTTAAGTTTTATTTTTTCTATTCTCGTAAACACTTTTGAAAAAAGAAAAGATGAATTTCTTTTACACCAATAAAAACACCACAAAGGGTAATTTGAGAAATTCGTTTATTATCCATTGTTATACTTGTTACACCGAGTAATGTATTGAATTCGATAAAAATATTTAAAAAATTCTCGAACGTGGGATAGAATAGAAAAAAATTTTAATCTTCTCTTCGCCGATGATATGACCAGTAAATATAACATTTTTTTAATCTTCTCTTATAAGATAATATGATCAGATTGAATTGTATAATTATATCTAATTTTATTCTTTTTTATCGAAACCCCATACATACTCCAAGAGCTAATATCACTTAAAATAATTTTAAATCCAAAACCTTGACGGAAACATGATCGGGCAATTAAGTTACTATAGACTTTATGTTGGGCTCATTTAGTTCATTTGAAGCATTTATATTGTAGGTTTGTCTGAAAATTTGTTCATGTCAAAAATTAAATTAGTTAGGTATCGAAACTAAATGATCGGATTACATTGGGCTTATTAAGTTCATTTAAGCCATTTATATTGTAGGTTTGTTTGAAAACCTATTCATGTCAAAAATTAAATTAGTTGGGTATTGAAACAAAATAATCGGATCACATTGATCTTAAAAAATATATATATAAAATATATATGATTTTAAGAGTAAATTATTTATTTTTTAAAATTAATGTAATTCAATTATATAATTACTAATATTTAATTAATTTAAATTTTTATTTAAGTATTTTTTTGGATGAGCCCTACAAATATAAATGATTAAATTATTAAAGTAAGACAAAGACTCAACTGTATGGTCCAATCCCAAGTATAGGACCCAACAGAAGCCCACTTTAATATTTTTATTTCTAAGTCTATCCTTTTTAAGAGGAGAGAGAGGTAATAGTCTTAAGGTCAAGTTTTTTTTTATTATTATTTATTAAGATGTAACGCATTGAATCGAGATGATTGTGAAAATTTTTAAAGATCAATTACACTAATTGCAATTATAAAAAAAAAGCCCACTTTAATATTTTTAGTTCTAAGTCTACCCTTTTTAAAAAGGAAAGAGAGGTGATAGTCTTAACGTCAAGTTTTTTTTTTATTACGATGTAACGCAATGAATTGTGACGATTATGAAATTTTTTGAAGATTAATTACAATAATTGCAATTACAAAAAAATGCCGACTTTAATATTTTAAATTCTAAAGTCTACCCTTTGAAAGAGTGGAGAGAGGTAGTAGTGTTAACGTCAAAAAAATTTATTATTTTTTATTACGATTAGATGTAATGCAAGTTGTTTTTATTATTTTTTATTACGATTACGATGTAATGCAATGAATCGTGTGGTGGATTATGAAATTTTTTAAAGATCAAATACAATAATTGCAATTACAAAAAAATAAAAATAAAAATCTCAAAGCGAGAAACTTCCATTTAACAAATACAAAGGAAAAAAAAAACTACGTAGAAAGGAAGAAATTCTAGCATCCAAGTGCCTGATAAGTTTATATGTTAAAGTAAGATTGTAATTTTGGTCCAGTTCGGCTCAAACCTCATTAGCTGGCCAAATTCATTGAGTTTTTATCAAATTCGAGTCGAGCCAAATCGGTCTTTTTGGGTGGAGAGGCCCAAGCTCAGCGATTTTGTAACAAAATTGTAAACTTACACTGTAGATATAAAAGTTCATAGACCACCATAATATTTCCTTTTAATGTTATTTATATATATATGTAATAGAATTTCTACTTTTTGTCACATTTTTGAATCACAAACACTTTGCCATATGATCTTTTGGAGAAAAATAAGTTCTTTTCATATCTCCAGAAAGAATATTGTTCAATGCTTAATTGTGAGATATATTTAAACAATCTTAACTTTTAACATGGATCAATTGATTATAATGGTGTGATTTGGTCATTAAGTTTTTTTAATGGAATAATAAGACCATCATTTTGATTACATTATACTAATACATATATATATATTGAAGGATATTATATTATTTGGTCAGTTAATGTTCTCATGATTGCAAGATACACCTAATTAAAGGGAGGCCATGGCATTCCCATTTTTTCATCACACACACACATGTATATATGTGTGTTTATATGTGTGCCTGACATTTGTGTAGGTATTAAAAATTTAACCATTCAAATAAAATAATTTTATCTTTTGATTTTACTCTCTTCTTTCTTTTATGTTCTTCTTTGTTAAAAAAAAAAAAAAAAGAGTATTAATTTTTATTATTATTTTTTTTACTAATTTAATAAAAAAATAATATAATTTTTACTTTTTTTTTATTTTTTTACATCAATAAATTAAAAAATTAATAAAATTATATTTTTAATTGAGTGCCTTAAAATTGGTTAATTAACTAGTTATTAAATTGTTGATATTAATTTGTGTTTCACTCTTAAATTTTTAAAATTGAATATATATCTATATAACAAAATAAAATTTTTGATGTGACATTAATGTAAGTAAAAAATCTAGCCATTGAAATCAAATAAATAATCTCGTTTTTATTTTTATTATCTTTTCTTATTTTTTTGCCTTTACAAATTAACAAACTAATAAAATTGTATTTTTAATTGAGCGGTGATCGATACGTAAAAGTGTCAATCTTATTCCGCAAAATACACTATGTTAAGTCTCGAAATTGTGTTTAATAATTTATTTTGTAGTGTTTTTGCCAGTAGCATCAAAGTGAGTGACTTAAAGAAGAAAAATGTGTAAAACGGGACAAAAAAGAGACAAGAGACATAAAAAGGATTTTCGCAAAAGTGCGGCCAAGCGGACTATGTCGGCGTCCAAACAGAAGGGCTCAGAAGAAATTTTGTCCGAACGAAAGACGTCAAGAGAGAAAAACGTCCGGACGAGCATCAACCAGAGTCCGGACAAAACCTTAACAGAAGGAATTGCATCCGGACAAAATCAACTAGCATCCGAACGAAAGTTCAAACCGTCCGGACGGAATAAGCGGCGTTCAAACTGGGCGCACAAACAGAGTTGGACTGAAAGAATGAAACTTTGACCGAACTGCTCACCTATAAATAGATGGCCTGGGTTCTCTATTAGATTATCTCTGAAATCAGAAGTTAAGTGCTCGAGGGACGTGAGGTAGTCGATCTAGAAAGCTCGGGAAATATCAAAAAGTCGAAGATGAAGGCTCGAGGCTCTATTCTTCTTCATCTTTTCGTGTTTTCAAGCCGCAACATGAGCGACTAAGGTTCTTTTTTTCCTATAGGGATTTTGTTAAAACATTTTTCAGGTGAATGCGGTCCTATAGGTTGACCTTGAAGTGCTTGGAAAATGAGAAAACTATGATGTTTTGTCATTATTTGGTAGTTTATATCATTGTATATGAATCATGTTTAGATGTAACATGTTTTATATTTGAAAACATGCGCAATGTAATTCTTATGGCCGTGAAACCGATGTATGCATGATTTATTATTTTCGAGAGAAATCACGGGTTTGTTGTTGTTTTTCGTAGCTTCTTTTTATGGTTTTCATTGGTTGGTTCAACGTGTTACAAAAGGGGCTTTCAAATAATTTATACTTCATTCAAACTCTTGTGCTTCGAGAGAGATTTTGGAACGACCTATGCTTTTTTTTAAAAGAAAAGATTTTCTTTATCCAAAAATGTGTATTTTGTTTTAAAGACTTGTCTTATGAGACTGTAACTGTAGTCTCTTGAGTTATTTTTTTAAATCAAATAAACCATCGGTAGTGCGTTTTACAAAGGTTTTTGCCTCGTTTGGATTCATAGTTTTTCATCCGTATATGTTTGGGCGATTTTAGTGGTTGTTTGTTGACTTTTCACGTGACCCGAAATTTGGAATGTGACAAAATCACAACAATTTCGTGAATTTCACCCATCGCGAGTCCAATTGGTGGGGCTTATAAAAACAAAACACTAACTCAAAATTAGGGGTTCTCAATCATGTGAAAAGAGGCGAAAAAAAGGCGACGGCTCCCTTTGAAGGTCTCTCCATGGCACTCAACTTAGCATTTTCTACGATGATAAGTGCCTAAGCATTTTTTTTAGGAATTTAGATAAAATCCTAGTCGAGTTATATTTGAACTTTATACTTGATTAATAGTTTTGATTCTTGTTTATTCCATTTGTATACCTCCTGATAAATTTTGTTTATTCAATATAATAATCGTTTTTAATTTTAGTATTCATTTTTTGTGATTATGAGTAATGAGTTATACACCGTTTTACTTTTGAAGATGTTCTAAATACATGTGAGATAGATTATATTTTGTGAGGACGGATTATACAGAATTTATTAAAGACCACTCATGCAACCGAATATAGTTCATGCCAGGTTTGGTCTTATTAATTTTTAGAAGTCCATTAAGATTTATAACCTTAACAGATATTGTGTGAGTAAATAATTTATATCCTTATTCAGTATGAGATCATTGTTGGGAGGCTAAGGTATATTCAAACCCAGACTTTTCACACTTAAAGTTAATTTTTGTTTTTAAAATTTATTTAACCAAATTAGTTTTTAAAAATTAATTTTAAAAACTAATATGAGAATATCGCAACTTAATTTTATTGTTCCCGTTGAAACGATAGTTAATCTTAACAACTATTTTACATAATAATAATTTTTGTTTAGTTTTAATTATTTATTTTTTGTGCAATAACAACAAACATCAAAAAGTTAAGATTCTACCATTTTCTTTTTCAATTTTTTTCATTTCCAACCACAAAACCAAAATCCAAACAATGCCTTAAGAGAAGCAAGTATTTATTTCTGTCACCAAAAGATGTAAAAGCTTCAAAAGAAAAGGTAAAAACTCACGAGTGAAGAAGAAGAGGCCCTTACACATAACAAAGAAAAAAACTGATCTAAAACGATTGACCGAATTAAATGAAATTTAATTACATGTTTTAAGAGCTTATATTTTTTTTGTTTAAATACAATATGTGATAAATAAATAAATAAATATATATATATATATATATATCCACTGAATAGTCAATCCCACAAAATAACGGATATACAATAATTAGAGCTCAAGCAGGCTTTTTAAAGGACCATCTATAATTTAACTATTTTCTTTTT
>JAOTRH010000010.1:11198705-11240459 GCA_034768845.1 Heliamphora exappendiculata | reverse complement strand
CAAATTATATAAAGAAGAATATATATCTATATATATATATATATATATATATATATAATATTAAAATTTTGAATAAATAGCTAGAATAGATAATAATGTTAAAATACATACCTACAAATTTAATTTAGACAAAATAAAGTCTTTTTTGTACTTCTAACTAGCCCCAAAATAACTAGTACCATGATATTGTGAACATTTTGCGTTATTAAAACTAATATTTTATAAATTATAATTTGTATCAAAAATTATAAATAATTGTTAAATATGTTAAATTATAACTAAAATAAAAATAATAATTATTATAACTTGTAACAAAAATTTTCAATATTTAAAAATATATATAATTTATTGCTAAAAATGAGTATCAAAAAGCTAAATTTGACTTAAAAAGCAACACCAAACAAAGATATTAATAATAATTCTCTCTACTAATTTCATAGAATTACTTGTCATGTAAAATTATGTATTCCCTCCTTAATTCCGTCAATCAAACGGGACCCAATAATCTACAACTACTAAACTGGGTTGAAAAGAATATGCCTGAGTCCTCAGTAAACAAATCCTGCCAATAACACAGACTACCCCTCCCCAGTACACATTCCGCAACCCATCACCCACCAAAAAAGTAGCAATTGATAGAGGTTACAGGTGACAAAAAAAAAAACAAAACAAAGCAAAAAAACAAGAACTACAAGGAAACAAAGTGAACCCTAAACTGTTAATGGTTATTCAACACCATCTGCCTACATAACTCTGACCTCCTGTCGTGCCAATCCCAAACATTAATTCCCCGAGCCGGGCACTCCATAACAATAGAGAAGTTTATAGGATTACAATGCCAAAGGGGGAATTCAAAAAGCATCATAAACAATGGCAAAAATGAGAAGGAAAGAAAGGGTGAAAAAAGTGCCAAAAATTTTTATCCTAAAAATAAGTTAAGTTTGCTACCACAACAAGAACTATGTTTTGAGGATGGATGAAACCAAAGTGCGCAAAGAAGTCTGGATATTAGTCCCACGCGCTGGGCATACCGGGACTGTATCCGCCTCCTCCACTGTACCCACCAGAAGCACCGTATCCTGAACCTCCGCTGTAGTAATCCCCGCCGCCTCTACTGAAAGAGTCTCTTCGAAAGTCACGACCACCAAAACGCCCTCCCCCCGAGCGACGATTCTTCCCTCCACCGTACGAAGATCGAGCTGCATAGCGGGAAAGCCAAGCAGGTACTTCTTGATTCGATTCTTGCATTAAATCAGCTAATGCCCTCGCCAGTGAAGCGTTGTTGTCATTGAAGAAAGCAGTAGCCAACCCTGTATTTCCAGCTCGCCCTGTCCGCCCTATTCGATGGACATAATCATCAATGTCATTTGGAAGGTCAAAATTAACCACGTGCGCAACATGGGGGATATCAAGGCCGCGCGCTGCCACATCTGTCGCGACCAAAATTGGAGTGTTGCCACTTTTGAAGGACCTCAAAGCATGTTCTCTTTCCTGCAGACATGTCAAAATAGACAGCCCATCAATGGGTTCACTCTGAACTACAATACTTGAGCCAGAAAAAAAAATTCAAAACAGCCAAAAACAATGACTCGAAGAATAACAATACCAGTGGCAGTGGAGAGACAGAGACAGAGACAGACAGACAGACAGACAGACAGACAGAGAGAGAGAGAGAGAGACACACACACACACTGGGGAGACATGACAAGTGGAGTCAGACTTGCTAAGTTTAGGATTACAACCTATCAGACGTACGTGCACACCATCACTTGTACAAGAAGTTGCGAATCTCCCATTGAACTTGGATTGCTTCAAGTAAATCCATGTGAAATAATAGAATATTTCATTGACTAACAGTTGAATCCAGGGGCAACCTTGAACACATGATACAAGCGAAGCTCATGCAAGCCAAAGTACATGTATAGACCACGCTCCTGAAGGAACCAAGCTTGGGAAATCATCTTCAAGCGTTAGCTCGGATATTTAATGAACAAGTTTCAAGCAAGTCATCAACCGTAGAGCCGGGCTGCCCACAAGCCACTTGGTTCATTTAATGGTTCCTATGTTACGTGGACTTAGGTATAGGTGCTGGGTGAAGATATTGAGCCCAAGTGTCACACTTACCTAGTTATCATGTCAATGTATACCAAAACAAGAGTAGATTTCTTATTTCCTAAATATTATTTAATTTCACAGGGTAAATTTCCATTTACAAACTAAAAGAAAGTATTGTGTGCATATAGTGGGGGTCTTACGCTAACTATGTGTAAACTCAAATTCGTAGGCCTATTTAATGATTGCATATGTATGGAGAGAATATTAACTCAATTAGCAACAACTCTAGTAAATTCACTTGCAAGAAATAATGAAACAACATATTTCATGAATTGAAGTTTTACTAGACTCAGTAACATGTACCATAGAGCTGATTTCATTTTAATCCAGTAACTTAAAAAATGAAATATACATGACCGAATCAATAGCATAAGGCAAGGCTGCGTCTTCAGTTAATATAAAATTGTTTACAAAATTAAAGTCTAATACATAAATAACAATTTAAATTTGTATACAAGAATAAATAGTCATTATGTCGAGTCAACCTAGCCAATCACAGAATATTCTTAAGGATCATAACAGCAGGAAGCCACCACCCAATTTTCAAACAAGTGAGGTCTGGTTGTTGATTCCAGAACCTTAGGAGATGGTCAGGGCAATTAACCTATAGGCTAACATGGAGACAGAAAACAAGAAAAAACATGTCCTTATTTGCAACATATTCTCTTTTTGGAATGAGTTACTCATGATTTATCAAAAACATACACCACAAATTTCATAACAAATACCCCAGAATAAGATAATGCCTAAAGTAAACAACTTTACCTGCTGCGTTCTGTCACCATGAATAGTAGTAGCAGGAAAACCATTCATACACAGCCAATGTTCCAGTGAATCAGCTCCCTTCTTTGTCTCCACAAATACTAGAGTCAGAGATTGCTGCAAAACCAAAAGCAGAAAAGCAACAATCAGGCACGTAAAAAGGTCAAGATTTTAAAGTTAGCTTATAATATGCAGGAAGAGCGGTAAAAATATCAAGGTTGTCAAAATCAAGATCCTACATAGGATCGTTTTGGGTTCTAACGGATCGGATCGTAGGATTGGATCATAAAATCATAAGATCCTACTCAAAACATTAAAAAGTCTAATAATTTTAAAAAAATTAAAATGGAGAATAAGCTTTAATTATACAAAAAGAAAACTATCATGAAAAATAAGATGCATCTTACAAGCATTCACAAATTGACCCATATTGAAGTAACATACAAGAAAATAGAATTGAAATGTTGAACAAAACATTTACAATCCTACTCCCGATCCTACTCTCGATCTACCTCCCGAACCTATGATCCCGAACAATACCAAACAATCCTACTACGATCTTGCTAAGAATGCGATTCATTATACGATCCGGATCGAAATCACAAAATTAAGTCATACGATCCTACAATCCGGATCGCGATTTTTCCAACCATGAAAAATATAGAAAGTAACTTCCCCCATTGACAACATTAAGAACACTAGCACTTGTCAAGAGGCATGGTTGTTAAAATCATATCCGGACATGGTGATGCATTTTTCAAAATCGAGCCGAATCGTGAAAAAAATCCTTTGGAGGTACAATCTTACTGGATCAAGGAATCCCAATCCTACCAGTCCAATTTTTAAAATCTTTTTGCTTAATATGTCGTTTAGAAAAACGTTCGGGACATGACTAGCCATTTACACTAGGTCCAAACCAAACAAAATAAATAGAAGGGTTAAATTCACTTTACTCCCATATGATTTGACTCGTGTGACTTACCTCTTAACCTTACATAATAGCCACATAACCTCCTACGATTTGTAGACCTGCCACTTTAGCATTCGTTGACAGAATTTGTAAATTGATCTTAATACCCTCAACCTCTTATTCTCAAGCATATGTACATACATATACACGCCCAAATATGTATGTGTGTGTGTACGTATGTGTGTGTATGTATGTGCAGAACTCGATCGGCTTCTTGCTTGGTGACTACAACTCATGTCTTTGTCCCAATCTCAAATTTGTTGAGCATTTTGGCAAGCTTGTAAATTGATCTTAATACCCTCATCTTTTAATTCTCACACCAAATGTACATATGTGCATATACACATACCCATATATATAGATACATATATATAATATATGTTTGTGTGACATATAAAACTCGAGCTGCTTCTTGCGTTCTAACTATAACTTGTGCCTTTGCCACAAATTTGTTGAGCATTTTGACAGCCACGTCTTATAGGTAAAACCCAGAAATTTCTTTGACTTTCTTTATATTCAGGTAACACAATCTTGCTGTGGATTTTACCGTTTTTCCTTTTGGTTGCTTCCTCATAATATTTGGCGCGGCTGTTGATCTCACAATCAATAAGGAACTTAGAATTTTCACACACTCAAGTGCTGTTAGTGGCAATGATGATTTTCTTTGCCTGTAACCAAATGCTATAAATCTGGACCTTGATGTGAAGAATGTATAGATCAGGGTTGCAGTTTTTGATTAGCATTCAAATATATTTAGTGGATATAACCCCTACCATATACTAATGTTTTCATTCCTGATTTTAAGCTTTCTAGTATTATCACACATCCACTTTAGTAATCTCATCTCAACAACACAATTTATTTACATAGTGTTTCTTAGCAGTCAAACATTCTATCTCATACAAAATCAAAATTTCCTTTCAATTTTTTATGTATTTGTCGGTCGCATGAAACACCAGAAGCACCCTTGCCACTTGAGCCAATCAACTTCAATTCTATGAGTTACATCATCCAAAATCTCTCCTTCCTTATTAAACAATTACACCTAGATAACGAAAATATTCACTATTTGGCATCTTGTGGTCTTAGATCTTTACATTTTCACTAATAGTATTTCTATTATTACTAAATTGGCATTCCATATATTTAGTTCTATTCCTATTTGTTTTCAAGTTTTTTGACTTCAATGTTTTATTAAAAAATTTTAATTTAGCATTAACTCTACCAGCAGTCTCATTCACTAGCACAATATCATATATAAATAACATAAACCATAAAGCATCATTCTGAATATGTCTAGGCAATTTATCTACAACTAAGACCAAAAAATAAGGACTCAAAATCAACCTTTGGTGTAGTCTTATTGTAATTGACAATTCCATTGTTCCTACCGCGAGTGATTTAATTGTAGGAACAACTCCTTCATACGTTTCTTATCACATTGATATATCCATTTTTCACGCCCTTTTTCTCCAAAACCCACTATATTATAACTCTAGACACCTTGTCAAAAGCCTTTTCCAAGTCTATAAAAACCAAATGAACTTTCTTCTCTTTGTACTTTTCTATTAATCTTCTCAGTTGACGAATTGCTTCTATTGTGGATAGATAGCCAAATCACACAATTTTTTTATGGAAACTTTCATATAATATAATCACCTTCACAGAAGATGGATTTCTTGAAAATTTTTCCATTTTTCTGCATCTGTACATTGACCAAGATTAATAATCCAAAACCACCACAAATGGAAAGCGAAATGAAATGTCATGATGGCTTCCTCACACTACCATTACACAAATTATAAAATTAGCAATACTTGTAGATAACTATCGCATGGAGAAAACCAAATTTTCCATATAAATAAGTTGAAAAGAATCGGTCATGAAGTCCTTAGCCCAAAGAAGGCACCTACAGGGGCAGGAACAAACAAAATGGATACGGATGGAACACCAAGTCCTCCAGTCTTACCTTGCCATGAACACCATTTGCCTTTTGTGCATGGAGGAGGTCCATGAGGTGGCTTCTCTTGTCAGACTCGTGAACAAATTCCACCCTTTGTACAATCAAATCGGTACTGGAACCAACTCGTCCAACAGCCAGGAAAATGTAGTTCGCAAGAAAATCAGATGCCAATCTCTGCATAACAATCGAGTTTAAACTGATTATAAAAGAGTCCATGCAAAATGTGATAGCGATGGAGTAAATGCAGGTCAAAATATGCATGCAATAGGCAATAATCACAACATAAAGGAAAAAAATTTCTATTATTATGAAGTCTATCAGGAGAGAGTCAAATACACAAATGAGTTGAAAGGCCAATAAAGGCAGCACCTTGTGCCTTGCATTGCCTAGTCAAATAAGATGCAATGAAAAGCCGTATTGCCTGGAGTTAGATAAAAATTAGAGAAGTAGAGAACAGCCAAAATATTTTGACTCACATATACGAACTACAGCAAAAATAAGACGAAAATTAAATGAAATCTTCATAGCCAGAAACAAACCTGTATCTCTTTCGGAAAGGTGGCGCTGAACAACATAGTCTGTCTAACACCTGGTGGAGGCATGTCCATTTGTTCCACTATTTTCCTTATTTGAGGTTCAAAACCCATATCCAGCATTCGATCTGCCTCATCAAGAGCTAAATACTTTATCATCTCTAACGAAACTCTTGCCCTCTCCAGCAAATCTACCAGTCGCCCAGGGGTTGCCACAAGTATATCAACACCTCTTTCCAGCTCTCGGAGCTGCCAAAACATAACATATCAGCAATTGCTAAAATGCATAAAAAAAATTAAAAAAATAAAAAAACTTAAAATGCAGCAAAAACAAAACCAGGATATAGGATCATTATATACTTAAGGATAGTGCCATTCGCCAAGGAAGCGAGATGAACTGAACAAAGTGCAATAAGAATTCTGATAGAGCACCAAGGACGCAATGAAAAGCTACCTTACTTTCTAGCACAGTTACTGACAAGGAAAAAAAAATTGTTCAATATGCAAAAAATGGAAACCTCTTACATGTTGAAGTTTAACTCATGCAAGAGCTCCAGCTTATTGGCCTCCAAAAACATGTCTATCGCGTATAGGTTGGCTACTCTACACGTGCAAGGTTAATATACCTACACTGATCTCACATGGATGACCTGAGAAACATCTAGTAAACAAAGAAGGGCCCTAGTGACAAGTAATTACTTGCAATCAGACATTAATAAAAGCCCCACAATCATAGGGTTCTACAAGGAAACTAATTATTCCTTTTCTTTCTTGAATTTAAGATTATTAACCATGCAAAGTGTTTTTAATCTTATTTGGTTCTACAAAAATATGAACTTGTCAAGATTAGCATTTCCAATAAACCACACAGCCACTCGCTCGAGATTGAATGATTAGACAAAAGGCATGTGTCACTAACTTGTTCAATGGCTGCATATTAGGCCACTTGTCACATTCTTGTTTTGTAAGTCTGCTATTTCTAGGTATTTTACTCTGAAGTATCCTCCTAAATTACCTATATATAAGGTTGTAACCTTTCTTTTAAAAAAGATTTTCTAAGGAGAATGAAATTTCAGATTTCATAAATTTCATTGTAATCATATTTTTCACTTCTTAGGGCTTAATTGTGAGCCCTTTAGCTAATGGATTTCAAAGCTTGCTGGAAATTGAAAAAATGGGTCCTAAAAACCTGTATTTTTGCAACATTTCAGGATTGATTTGAGTGTTATTCAGAGCATAATGAGAAGATTCAAGTGTATGGTGACTGGTGAGAGGAATGCAATTTGCAAATGAGACAATTTAAATCTTGAACATGATCATGGTCCAAGAGTGCAATGGAAATAGAAGAAAATAAAGGATTTGAAGATGAGGTGCCCCCTGTTCTAGAGAGAAAATCACTTTTTTATGAATCTTCTAGGGAGGAATACCACTATTTTAGATACTCTTTTAGAGATAATATCTAATAAAAACAACCAAAAATTAAAAATGTTCTCCCTGAAAGAGTATGAAAATGCTCAACATGTACACCAGTTAAGTGAAATTGAGAAGAGAGTTGTTGATGTGGACTTGTTATTGAAAAGATTTGATGAGGTTGATTCAATCGCCGAGAAAAGTACAAAAGATGAGCACAAAATCGGGCCAAAGAAAATCAAAGTTATAGATACTAGTGATGCAAATGTTTGTGCCCAACGATATTCATAAATTGCTAATTACCTCCCACCCCACTAACGTTTTCTTAAAAAACGTGATGGGTTATATCATAGGATGATTTGGAATTTTTGTTTTCTAATATTTATGAGATAGAGAATTCCTTCCAACAAGTTATTCTGTGAGATAGAATGAAAAAGAGAAAATCGGATAAAAGAGAGGGACAATAATGATACATATAAGAATAACATGAAAATTAAAGGAGAATACAAAGCAAGAAAGCCAAACAAGAGGAATCAATTAGAAGAAGAGAGAAAGAATAAATATGTGACAGAGGAGAAAAGAGAAGAGGAAAAAATTAAGCCTCCGTTTCGATTGAGGGGATTGAGGAGGAAGAGAAGTAATTGGAAGGAAATAGTTATTTATTAACTTGTTTCAATTGTTTTTAAGAAGGGGAAAATAAGAAGATGGAGGGGTTGTGAGGGGAGTGAGGGCCCACTTTTAAGCAATTTTATTCCAATGCAAAATCGGAAGGAAACCGAGGAAAAGTGACTTGATGGTTAATATTATTTTTGTGATACCAATTATAAAAAAATTAATTAATTAATTAATTGGAGGTAATGGAATCAAGTTAGAATGAATAGGTTATAAAAATATATGAACATTAAACACCTTCCTTCCCTTCGGCAATTTGATGTAGCCATTTGATATCTCCATTAACTATGGTCAAAACAAACAACATAAATGAAAACATCATTTTCCTGTCTCTGCTGGATAACCAAAAAAATGGATGCATAACGTCCCTTCTTTTCCCCTCTCCTTCCTTCCTTTCGGACATTTCCACTTCCCTTCACACCTCCATCAATCCAAATAAAGGCCAAGAGTAATTATGAAAAAACAAAAATGAACAAACAAAGAAGATGTGGGGAACAAAGAGACAGCACAAGATCGATCAATCAAATCTAATTTGTATTCAAATATAGAAGAAAAAGTTCATTTTGCAGCAATATAACCTATACATAGGCTTAAGAAAAACTTAAAAAGTTAAAATGCTTGTAAAACTCTTCCTATCTGAATGCTACATGAAGAACATAAAGCCAGTTGACGGAACAGGAGGGAGCGACAGAAGTTTTGAGAATTCAAGAGAATGTCACGGCGACACGAGCCCCTGCATATATTCTAACAGAGCTTAAAAATGATCACCAACTCCTCTAAAATGTCCTAAAAGAAATAAACTATGACGACATTATTTAAAAGGCTACTAATAATAATAATCACTTAAAACTAATGATCTATTTATCATCTCCACATTGGTCCACATCAACTTGACTGCATCAATCCACTCTTGCCCAAGAAAACTCAACCTCAAATTGATGCAAGGGACATTTTAGGATATTTTAATTTTAGTTATAACTCTATTTAATAATTTTCTTTTTTTGTACCGTTTATTTTTGGCACATATTTATATATTTCTAGTAGTCAAATTTGAGTTAATTTCATATTAATATTTTTGAGATTTTCTATTAATTAGGGATTTGTTAGGATTTTATCTTTTGAAAAGTTTTCTATTAATTAGGGATTTAATAGAATTTAATTTTCTTAATAGGTTGATTTCTTTTATTTAAAATTTTACCATTATAAATAAATTGTACTGGCCTTATAGCCATTCAATAGTTGTTGATTAATAAAAATTCAAGAGTATTTACTCTTAACCAGATTCTTTGGTATTTTGTGTGAATTAACAAAAACTTTGATGTCTTTAATTCTTGTATTCATAGAGAATCAACAGATTTAAAGAAGGTTCTTACTTCCGGTATTCATTCTCGAATCAACGGATTCAAATTCTTATCTCTTTTTCTTTCTTTTACGTTTTCCGCTGCATCAGTTAGCATCAGAGCTTGCGCTCAATTCTCGGTTATGGCACGACAGATAGTTCGTGATGATTGATATGTTGTTGTCAAAGATGTGTATGAACAAGATGATGCTGCACGAGATGCTCGAGCGGAGGAAAGAATGACGCTAATGGAGAAGTCAATCGCTGCCCTGGCTGAGCAAATGACTGCCTTAATCGCCGATGTTCTACCTCGCAACCATCCACTAAACCCAGGCTTCTTGGAAGAGGATGCAGTTGAGTGGCCTTTCACTTCAAATATTATTCCGGATACAATTGTGGATTGGAATAAAGCACCAATTTTCGATGAAGAATTATCTTCTTTTGAAAACATTAACAAAGAAAATGTCACGAAAATATTACCAAAAAAAGTTATTTCACCATCACCAGAGTTGCAAATCATCATAGATTAGCCACTTTTGTGTTGTAGTATGGAGACAATTAAATCGAATCCTAGTATTGGTAATGATGTTGTTATTATATTAATCGTAGAGGGCATAGTTTTAAATAGCAGTAGTGGTCGGCGTAACGGTAACAGTAGCAGTGACACGGTTTCGAGACGCAACGACCATAACGTAACGGTAATAGTACCCAGAGCCGTGAGTTTTTTTATTTTTTGCACAACTCAATAAAAAATAACTGATTTACATCTTTTTATTCCATAAATATATTTATTGGAGTTTAAAATAATTTTTGATGAATTTTGTTTACTTTCTAGACATGATTCAATACGTGTCTTAATTTTTTTACTATATAGTCTAGTTAAAATTAACAGTTTAATTATTCTTTTGTAGTAATTAATGAACTTACATATTATAAATACATAATACACAACTTAAATGTCATTAAATTTTAATAGCGATAAAGTATTTGTATATATTAAAGCACACAATATTTAATTTGTTAATTAAATTTTAATTTTGAATTTCATATTCCAGAATTTATATTGTTGTTTGAACTTTAATTTGTATATATCTAGTTTTTTTTTTTTAGGAGGGTTGTAAATAAGTATGGATCTTTTATAATTTTCTTAAAAAAATTACTTGAGCAATGCATCATATTTTCTACCTATTGCTGAGCATCATAAAAAATTGAATTCATAGACAGTGGATCTTCATGAAATATCAATCTTGAATCAAACAGGTTATTTAGCTTTAAGCAAATATGAATTTGAAAGAATTCATCAAAAGTGGAAGAAGAATGAACATGTTAAAGAATCGAAAGTTAACAACAAAGAGCAAAACTAATCGATTATAAATTGAAGAAATTTGAGGCAAATTTCCTAATTTTGTTTTTTCATCAATAGATCCTACGTTTTCTATTATTTTCAACCTGAAATTTTTCATACTATTTGGGCGGCCGTTACACCACCGTTACGGTAGTTACACTTGTGAATTTCTTTCACACCGAAAAACCGTCCATAACGAGTAACGGAAGCCACCAAAACCATTATGTAACGATGTTACGTAACGATAATGGCCACTTTTTAAAACTATGGTAGAGGGTCAACAATTTGTTCAAGATCATAATCCTTGGATTATATTGAACAAGATTAATCTAAAGCAAAATGCAGATAAAGGCAAATGGCGACTTGTTAAGTTATTTCAGAAGTCATGGAAACTCGAGAACGAGTTTTCTCAAGCCGAGGAGAATCATGCAGGGAACATTTTAGGATATTTTAATTTTAGTTACAACTTTATTTAAGAATTTTCTTTTTTTATACCGTCTATTTTGACACATATTTTTAATAGTCAAATTTGAGTTAATCTCAAATTAATCTTTTTGGAGATTTTCTATTAATTAGGGATTTGTTAGGATTTTATCTTTTGAAAATTTTTCTATTAATTAGGAATTTGATAGAATTTAGTTTCCTTAATAGGTTGATTTCTTTTATTTAGATTTTTACTATTATAAATAAGTTATACTGGCCTTATGGCCATTCAGTAGTTGATTAATAAAAATTCAAAAGTATTTTCTTTTAACCAGATTCTTTGATATTCTGTGTGAATTAACAAATATTTTGATACTTTTAATCCTGGTATTCATAGAGAATCAACAGGTTTAAAGAAGGTTCTTACTTCCGGTATTCGTTCTCGAATCAACGGATTCAAGTTCTGATCTCTTTTTCTTTCTTTTATGTTTTCCGCTACATCACAAATTGAGTTTATCTTCAACATATAGAAGGTTCTTCACTGAAGGATCTCTCTCAAATAGCATTTTTTTTTCCAATAAGAAAGATTCTATAAATAGGCATTAAGGGAGTGCCACCCAAAAAAGGGGAGAAAAGTCATAAAACCCCAAACAACATGGGAGAAAGGCAAAAGGAGCTCCCACAAAAAAGAAAAACAACAAGAACCCTACAAAGAATCAAAGAGACAACAAATCTATGCAATCAACCGTCTCATCAACTGATGGTGTGCCCCACATTCAAACAACCATCTATACAAATTACAATACAAATTACAGAGAACGTGCTTTAGTCTAGATAACAGAGACTCGGTCTCTTTAAAAGATCTCTTGTTCTTCTTCAACCAAATCAACCACAACAAGCGCAAAGCCCGGATTGTAAAATCCTGCAAAAGGTGACCACCAATCCAAGGAGAGCCTTAGTCCACCAAACACCCATTGCCCCTCCAATATTCTAGCTGCCTCCTCCTTGGAAGGAAAGACAAAAAAAAAGGAGTAAGCGCCTCCCCTATCCAAAACCATTTATACAAATTGCCGTACAAATTACATAGGAGAACATTAGTCTGTGTAACAGAGAATTAGTCCTTTTAAAGATCTCTTGTTATTCTCCAACCAAATCAACCACAACAAGGGCAGAGCCCAGATTGTCACACCCTGCAAAAGGTGACCACCAATCCAAGGAGAGCCTTAGTCCACCGAACACCCATTGCCCCTCCAATATTCTAGCTGCCTCCTCCTTGGAAGGAAAGACAAAAAAGTAGTCAGAACCCCCCTATCCAGAACATCCAGCCAACCAGAACAAGCCAGTGAGGTTGCACCCACGCACTCAAGGACGACTCTGTCAGAATGGTATTGGAGTCCCGGCAATCCAACCGACTGACTAGGCAATGCCTTAAGAACTCCACCACATACAGTCACCGAGTCAAAAGCCACCTCCACATCACAATCGGGGCCTACTCTATCAGCCACCATCAGCCTCCCTACCGGTAACCAGTCAAGCTGGCAAGCCTGCCACCATCAGGTAAGACACCTTTTGCGATGGACCTCCCTCAATCCCCCACGAACAAAATCCAACTGGTCTTTGGCACAGCTACACCACCCATCATCGAACGTTGATTCTGGGGTATAAATCTCATTTATTCTCTTACCGGCAACTACTAGAATCTCCAAAAACATACCAGCATGGTTTGACTTGCTGCAGCACAACACAATTCTAGGGCCAACCTCCCTCTTTCTCCCCAGTGCCAACGGCTCTCTGAACCTTGGAAGCTTCCAACTTCCGCCAGGCAACCTACAACGCTAGAAGATCAATAGACTGCTGCAAACTACGACCCCTCTCAGTCACCAACAAACGACTGCCATCAACCACAAAATGAAAAGATTTTCTGTCAAACAGGGCAATCCTCCTAAGTAGAGCAGTTGCCAGAAAAACTTGCATGTTCATTCGAACTCGTCTCCAATGCCAAGTTAATTTAGCATGGCCTTTAAAGGATTTAGGCAATCGGAAAAATAACACGATGGTTTGTTTTTTAAGCATTATGATAGAACAACAGATGAAATATAGGAGAAGAAAGAGCATAATGAAATATAAAACTATCATGAAGAAGAGGGGGAAAAAAGAAAGGAAGGAAGTCATCAAAGACGAGTCTATGAAATAACACGAGAGAAAGATAGGTCCAGTATAAACACATGAATGATGAGAGATATGAGCAAAGGAAGAATAAAGAAGAGAGGGAGATAAATAGGGATGACAATTTGGCCCAACCCCAATGGGGACCAGTGGCACCCACCCAACCACAACCCACTAGTGGTGGATTTTCCCCATTTCATTTTCCTGTTGTGGCAGATATGACAGCATCATGAAATTAATTTCTTCACTTGTAAGAATTTATGAAACGCATCATGCATGCAAGTATAAAATTATAAATACTACAATATTACCAGTATTCCTATTGGCTAGGATGCTGAAATCTGATGGACAGCACCTAATACAGTGCAAGGATTTATAACCAGTTGTGCTGAGTCTTTCAAACCAATAATTTAGGGGAGTGACCAGGAAGCGAGTCAAGTTGAATGAGAATTTGCATACTGATCTGTGAAATCTAATAGAAACGATGGTCACATAACCAGATTAGAGGTCCTCTTAGGCAAATTCCACGACGACAAAGACAGTTCCTCCTGATACGATTAGTGAGGGATTGAGGTGAAGATCCAAGACAATATTGGGTAGGAAAATGTGGCTTGTTTACTTACTCAGAAAAGAAAAGGACCGGTGTTTTTTTTTTTTTTTGAACTTTTGGGGCTAAAAAAAAAACCTAAAAGCTGGCTCACAAGCCTCTAGGTTTAAATGTACTTTTTAAGTTGTGTGTCTCTACTAGTTTCTTTAGTTGTAAGGTAACTGCTTCTAGGGGTGGCTGCTTGTAATCTACTTGTGAATAGATGTCGCCTATTTTTTATAGCAGTGACTGAATGAAAACACGTCCTCAGATGGCTGGCAGGTATTCATTGAGCATGTGTCAATACCGAAGAACTAAAGGCTGAAAAGGATTGGCATCTGTGCATCATATTCCAATGCGGATAATCTGGAAATATTAAATCCATTTATGTATTGCATCTTTAAGGAACAGTGATGGTAGGCCAAATTTAACAATTCATTTATCCTCCTGGAACAAAAATCCATTCCCTAATTGGGAAGTAACATGCAGATCAAGGATAAGTTTCCATTGATAGTTCGATTGCTTATTCCAGTCGCTGTTGTACTCCCAAATATTTACAAGCAAAATATTGTTTCCTAATTGTCCGTGCTTTCTACGTCTATCATGAACATACAAATATTGTTTCCGATGTCCAACTTTATCCACAATTACTTAATAGAACCGAAGTTGAATGGAACCCAGTCCTGAGTTAGAAATCATAACAAACTAAAATCCATGATATCCTCAAACTTACATGTTGACCTCAATACCAAAAGCACAATTGGAACTGGGTGGTATTACACCTGTGCTCACATCACCCCAATGCTATAAATATATATATGTGTGTGTGTGTGTATACAGGCTAAACGCGGTTCACCATTCCTTAATCTCAGGCAATTGCTTCAGTTCTTTCTAAATCATTAACATTTCAGGCGCTTGCCCGATTCTTTCCAAGATCCAAACAAAGACTAAATAAATCAAGCATAAGAAACAAAAATCAAGTCAACCTTCAAGTTTACCATTCTCCAAGTCTTTCATTAGGACCCTAAAAAAGAAAACACATAACATTTATGCACCTCCATAGCACCACATTTACCATCTGCACTAGCTGTACCAACCAAGTATTCTGCTAGTCCATGAACATAACTAGACCATATCCAATCTCTCTAAAATGGAGACAACCCAAACTAATTTTCTAATAACAAAGAACGTCCAAATTTAAAATCTCATTTTAAAGCATAACCACCTATTTTTTCGACCTCAAAAATCCAAAATTTATTAAAGCAAAGAAGAGGGATTAAAAGAATGAGAGAGCTTAATCCCCGCGGTTAGGTCCTCTCAATTATATTAAACCAAAGTGTTGTGAAACAGTGGCACATTGACAAAAATAACACTCAACACTCCACCTCAAGCTAGTGTGCGTACAGGCTATGTTTGGCAACCGGCCTAAGCCTATGTTTGGTCTAACTTTTTCTTATAGGCTTTTTGGCTTTTGGGCTTTTTTACAAAAAATAAATGTGAAAACATGTGAAAAAAGCCAGTTGATTATAAAAAGAGGCCAAACGAGTGAGCTTTTTAAGAGACTTTTAAGCTAAAAGCCTTAAAAAAAGCTAGTCCAAACATAGGCTAAAGATGGGATTTTCCTTTTTGCATAAAGTTACCAAAAAGAAAAAGACAAAAAGACAATGGTTATTTGGTTACTGGCAGATTATTCAACTTAAAGCCCAAAAGGCCCAAAAAATGAATTAAAGCCAGGTTGCACCCAGATATCATATGTATCTAGTTTGGCACAAAAATATCTCACTAGGGAAGCACATAAAGGTTTGGTGAAAAAATATACAAACTGATTCACTGACTAAATATGAGTTATACAAATCACATCAATGACAATCTACCATATAAAATGGCACGCAATCTCAATATGTTTGGTTCTCTCATGAAACATTGGACTAGATGCATTGTGAATTAGAGCTCCATTGCCACTTAAGAAATTCATAGGATGAGAAAACTTAAATTCAACTAAGTAGTATGCGCCATAACTATATATTCTGAATGTGCGCTTGCCCAACCAACCGCTGCAAGTTTATTACTTTTTTCATGACACCAAATTACCTCCAGCAAATAAACATTGCATAGTCTACATTCTTTTTTCTTGATTCTGATATCACAAACCATGACCCGGTGCTCTTTTGAGATATCTCAAAATAGGCACAATAGCATCTCAACGATAGACTTGTGGTGCATCAAGAATCTGACTAACCATGCTCGTTACAAAAGAATTATCAAGTCTGAAAACAGTAACTCAACTTTTTAATTAATTGTCGATACCACCTTGGATCTGCTAATAACTCACCCTGAATTGCTACCTGTTTAGTGTTGGAATTTAAAGGAGTTTCAATAAGCTTAGAAACTAACATAGCGGTAGCTTTATATAGATTACACCATTAAGATTTAAGGTACTTCTAAAGCAATTTTCTTTTAACAATTGAACATCCAATAACTATTATCAAATTGATTATGTAAAAACTTATTTCTTGATGCAGTATGGCCCATTTTCTACCATTTTCTATATTTTATCTGGCCAAAACTCCATTCTCCCTATACTTCAATTCAATGATTCGATTGTATCCTTCCAAGTAAAACTTTAAAGCAAGATTTTAAATAACGTTGTGGCCACTATAATGATGATAATGGCACTACGTCACGGGGCGACACTTTGTGGCACAGCCTCAACCACACGACGTCATGAGGTTGGCCTATGAAAGGTCAACTCGTGACACACTACCACGATTGAGTGTAATGGTTCAATTTAACGGTGGGAGTTTTTTATTTCTTCACACAACTTTAGAAAAACTAACAAATATGCATGTTTTTATTTTAGAATTACATTAAGGTTCAAATGATTTTTTGAGGGTTTTGTTTTGTTTTTAAACATGTTCGATATAAATAATAATTTTTACACTGCAGTTTTAACTTGTTACAGAGATTTTTCTTTTTATTGCATGTATTTCATTTTGCCTACTGCACTGATTGTATTTAAGGATAACTTTCACCCATGTCATGAAATTGGGGGGAAAATGAAGCCTATCTAATGTTAATATGGATGGTCTCACAAATAAACATATTCTATGAAGACGAAATATAGACACAGACACAAACATGGGACGCGTCTATTTCAGAAAAATCAGGACACTACGCATGGGGATATGAAAAAATAAATATTTGTACTTCTATATTTACCCAGTGTTTAGGGCTCGAACAAGTACAACAATCAATATATTTAGGATTTTATTTTGTTTTTTCAATTTTAGTCAACATGTTTTACATCATTATTATTAGAGCCCCAAAGAATTTTAAAATTTAACCAGATCCCTCATTCGATCCCACAACTTGTCCAATATTGGATACGTGTGTCCTACACATGTCCGGTGTCGTCTCCTACATACAAAAAAATTAGGACACACCACATGGCTTGTCCAACACGTACAGACCCAAAAGAATTTTAAAATTTAACTAGATCCCCCAATCGCGCATTTGCTCCCTCCAGTGTGTCCAATAATAAACACGCGCCTTGCACGCGTTCGATGTCCTGTTCTGCGTAAAAAAAATTAAAAATAGCGTATTCTGGCAGGTCCAAGCATTATCTGTGTCCAACGCGTCTGTGGCATCTACATTGGTGTGTCCATACTTTCTAACATACGTTCTAAATAAAAAATGCCAACATGCTAATGTAAAATAATATAACATGATATCCAAGCTTTGTTTAACGAATACAACCAAAAACCAAATAGATACAAGTTAATAATCAATGAAACAAGTTAAAAAGTAATACAAGTTTACATATCAAAACAAGGTAATGAAAGTATGGGGAAAAACAAAAGAACGCATCTCATCCAATCTTGATAGCAACTCAAGTTTTGTCGAACTTGAAGATTGGAAATACAAAGCATATAGATCTAAGTTTTTCCATAAATTCTATGAGCCTTCCTATGATTTTAACTGTTGAAAAATTTTAAAAATGAAAGAAAAAAAAAAGCAGCCTTGTATACAATATTTTCTATGAAAAAAAAAATGTAATGAATGTCACAAGTAACAGCCATAACAACGATGCAATGACTATTATGGCCTTTACATAACAATTGCAGCCATTACAATTGGAGATTTTTGTCACAACGCTATAGCCGCCATAACGAGTGGCGGTACCCACCAAAACCATTATGTAACAACATTACATAACGATTGCGGTTGATTTCAAATTTTTTCTATAAGGAAATAAGAAGGGATTATTTTTTACATTGCTTTGAATAGCAATTTTTACCATTTTGGAAGGAAAAATATACCATGTTTTGAAATGTGCATTTCAAATTGTCAATCACTAGAGTATTAACACTTTCTAGTAACACTAGTAAGAAAATAATTAAAGCAGAATACAATTATATAAAAGAACTAAGAGGTGTGGCTAGAAGACCTGTTGGTTAATAGGTGCACCACCATAAGCAACGACCACCTTGACACCAGTTTGATATGCAAATTTCCTAGCTTCTTCGTGAATCTACAAAAAAAAATTACAAAGTTCCAAGTTTCTACTTAGAAAAAGTTATCCAAAAACAGAGCATATGCACATCACATGTATATTCAAGTACCAGAAACCTACTTGCATTGAAAGCTCCCTTGTTGGAGAGAGAATAAGAGCAAGTGGGAAAGCAACGCGCCCACGGGGCCGTCTCTGTGCAAACTGGCCATTTATAATTCCACTGATGATTGGAAAGCAGAAAGCAGCTGTCTTCCCAGACCCAGTTTGGGCACAAGCCATCAAATCCCGGCCAGCAAGGGAGATTGGTATGGTATGCCGCTGTACTGGTGTTGGCCTCACGTACTTGCACCTCCGTATATTTTGATTGAGTGCGTCACCCAAGTCAATTTCTGCAAAAGTATTCACGGGAGGTGGCACATTATCCCCACTAGTCTCCACAGGGATATCTTCATAGGCATCGAAGTTAATCCCAGTAATCCCAGCACTAAGGTCTTGCTCTGTATTGTCATCTTCTTCAAAGGGGTTAACTTCCCGCTCCCTTCCCCGCTCCCAACCACCACCACCACCACTGTACCCAGATCGACTATAATCATTCCTAGGACCTCCACCCCAACGACTCCCACTTAAGGGAGGACCGGGAGGACCATACCCAGACCGATCTGTCCCAGAAGTTGAGCCACTGTGTGCTGGAGCTGGTGGGTTCGGCAAGGGGGTTCTATTGCGTAGATGTGGAGGAACATATGTTGGCCGAGTTGGAGCCGAAGTGGTGCCAGAACTCCCATTATTCGCAGAAGAAACAGCCACAGTGTTCTCAGCTGCAGCAACCGAATCAGCCCATGAAGCACTCATGGTCAAAATAACAATTCACCCTCACTTTCAAACCCTCCCAAGTATCAACCACAAATCCCTCTTGCAGAAAATTCCCAAAACCCCTGTATGCAATATAACTCTCTTACAATTAGGAAAAGGCTTCGATTCAAAAATCCACAATTTTCGTCACCATCAAATGCAGTAATCTCGACTTCTCTTTCCTTGGCTTCAAAACCAAAACCTGAACAAAAACGAAATCCTCAGAAAACCAAAAAAAAAAGATACATGCATGAATTACAACAATGCCAACCACAGCATACTTCAAAAAACACAAAATAAACGAACCAATCAGGATCTGGTACAATAACCCAAGTAGCAACTTTCTCAGAGGAATCAAAACGAGGACCAAATAACAAGCTAAATCCCAGATCATTATATTCCCGGAACGTACAAACAGAAAATCGCATCAAAACGCATATACATGGGGATTATTTTCATACAGAAAGAGATGTACAGAGAAAATATAGAGATACGAAACCTGAGAATGTGAACCTCAGAGTCGTTGAAAGATCAAAGGCTGTTGAAACCCTAATTCGGAGATGCAACGATCGGAGGCGATACAAAAATATCTCTCCTTTTTCTCTCTCTCTCTCTCTCTCCAGAAAAAATAGTAACGCGCTTTTGGGTTTTTCGATGAAATCGGAGTTCGGCTTGGGGATCAAAAGATCTTTCTTTTTTGCGTCTTCCGGCTTCTCAAAGCAAAGGAAAGCCAATAGAATTTGCGGGTGCGTTAGGCGAGGTCCGCTCCGTACGTCTATATTGCGCCAGCCGTTGGGCGTGGGGTCTTTGAAGGGTCGAATGCCCGACTAATGTTAAGAGTACCAAATTAATCTATTTAAAGTAGGTTATGTTTGGAGTTTTAGATAATTTGGCTCTATTTGTGTAAATAAATTTTGCTTTTTTTGTTTTTTTTTACTTTTTTCAACTTTTTACTAAATTCTTTTATTTTTTTGAATCGTTTCGGTGAGATGAACTCAAAAAATAAAAAATTTTAATTAAAAGATAAAAAAATCTACTAAAAACGAAAATAAGTAACATAAAATTTAACTCATTTACTTATTTTAGCTTATTTTTATTTTTTCTAAATTTTTTACATTTTTATCAAGAAAATTTATTTTTTCGGCTCGTCTCGGTGAAATATTTTTAAAAATATAATAATTTAACTAAATGATGAAAAAAATTCACTAAAAGTAAAAATCTATGATATCAAATAAGCAATTATCCCAAATAGGGCATCGAATTAATATTTTTAGGACTATTAGTTAGGGAATCATTGGATTAAATGTTTTTGGTTTAATTCAATTTAATTAATTATTTACTTTTAGGATATAAAAAATATGTGTTGAACCTATTTCAATCATTTATTGGTATAGTTATAAAAAAATTCATTTATTGGTATTTGATTTCATAGATTAAGACAAAATAAAACAAAATCAAATAAAGAAACAAGAAAATATTGTAAAAGTAAAAATATAAACTACAGATATTTTATAATAAATAAATAAATTATTAAATTTTAAATATGCAAAATAATTTGTTCTTTCTAAACAACTATATCAATGATCTTCAGAATCACGTAAATATATTAATGTGCACTGCTTTATTCTTATGCTTATAGGATTTTTCTCTCATTCTCCAACTATACAAATGCTTCTCTTCTTATAGGAAAGTCAAATACCAAACTTATCCTATTTCAATTATAATATTTATAACAATACTATTCCAACTACAAATTTGTTTGTGGTTATACATTTATGTCTATAACACTCATTGTATAACAACATAATAAGAATATACCTCGTTAAAATTTTACCAAAAAAATCCTATTAGATAA
The DNA here is from genome assembly GCA_034768845.1 of Heliamphora exappendiculata. Classification (NCBI taxonomy): domain Eukaryota; kingdom Viridiplantae; phylum Streptophyta; class Magnoliopsida; order Ericales; family Sarraceniaceae; genus Heliamphora; species Heliamphora exappendiculata. The sequence goes on along the minus strand of JAOTRH010000010.1, from coordinate 11,218,958 downwards.
TATTTGGTGAATGAAAAAGAGTATAGTATCCGGATGTCCAAGATAATGGTAAATGATGTCCTCAAATTACCTCATTAAATCCTTACTAAAGAAAAATCCTTAGACAAAGCAAAAAGAGAATGATATATAACTTTAGTTTAAACAATTGTCTCCCCCAATTTTGCATGACAAATTCTTGAGCTGACGTATTTTGACTTTCGGTACTAATTTTTGAATGTTGCAGTCGGCATACTTGTAAATAAATTTGTCAGATTATCACTTCATCATTTCTGTTGAACATTAACATCACCACTATTTTGAGGCTCATGCGTATAAAATAATTTAAAGAAAGTTTGGTCACTTTTGATATAGCCTCCTCTAATCTATGTAATGCATGTTGCATTATTTTCATACAATATTGTTGGGGTAATATTAATAGAGAAAAGCCCACATTTCTACAAAATATGTTGAATCATTTATTACATCCAAATACACTCTCGACTTATTTCATGAAATGCCAATATCTTATAGTGATTTGACGAAATTGACATTAATATTTGTTTTATAGGTCGTTGTGATATAGTTGTATCACCATAAGTAAATTCGTACTCTTTTCAAGACAAAGCTTTGTGTGAATCGAAAATATAACTAGCTGATAAATACCTAATAATGCATATTTTTACATATTAACATTGCTTTATTTCACTCTTTTGTTAATAATTCAAGCTTATATAATTAATTTTGTGATAATACTTATTTTTTAATTGCATGAATTAAATTCAAGATTTAGATGTAACATTTGGAATCTCGAAGCGCATTTAGAAAGTATTGAACTTTTACACGTGAATATGACTTTAAAACAAGCAAAAAAGCCCAAAATTTAACTCTAAGGACATGGACCCAACTTGGGGTAGCACCGAATGCCATTATTTTAGCGTTTAGATTGTTATAGCACATGTAATTTTGGCCCCCATTTAATATTTCGAATTTTATTAGTTTTTAAGAAAATGATAGTGTTTTAAGCGAATAAGATTCACATCAGAAGTAGGAGATTTATAAAGTTATCCTCTATTATATATAGAGTAGAAGATCTTGGATTGTAATCTATTTTTTCCCTATCCATCTCCATCTTTTCTCTAGAAACCTTAATTCATCTTATTCTCATTGGATTTCTAAGTTTCTTGCTGAGGCTAGAAGAGAAGCCCTAATAGATTCATTATATTTATTTTAAGAAAATTTTGGGTTTAGCCATGTTTTTTATAGTAATGCCATATTTAGTCTCAACACTTTTTTTAAATAGATTAGGTCCTATCATAATTAAAATTATTTTATTATGTTTAATATACCCTTATTAAATATATTATCTCTTTTGATTTGAAATATTCTTAAATATGGCATATCACTTGAATCAAGCAACATATCTCTCTCTATCTATCTCTCTGTGCTTAGTAAAACCTTTCGCCGCTATAATACATACAAACAATACATAGTCACATACAAACGATATATTTTCAAAACTATTTCACTATACACATAAATCACAGACATTTTCAAATCCACAAATCACGAGTTTTGATATATGTTTCAACTCGTCACAACCAAATGTGATCACTAATACATTTATCAATTATTAGTAAAAATATTTTCATAAAGAACATAAACCACTTACATATTTCAACTCCAGTTCACTACGCATATGCTACTGGTATATTTATCAATATTAAATATATGTTCCAATATCTTCTTATAATATAGTTTTAAATTGATAAAATGTATTAGTCGTTTAGGAGAGCTGTGTGCATTTAGTAATAACATGCAACTGATAATTGTATCAATGTTCGACATATAAGTGCTTTCAAAATTGCTCAACACATAATTTGTAACTGATAATTGTATCAGTTGCACACTAATCGTATAGAGAATATGTATAAAAAAATCATTGTTGTTGGTAGAGAAAAAAGAGGAAGAGAGGCGGTGATAAACTATAACCACTATGTTAAAGAGATAGTGGCGAATCAAATCTCGTGCAAATCAAAGAGAGATGAAGAGACAGGAGTTAACAAGCAGCGGCGATGACGAGATCTAAAGTCGATGATCTAGATTTAGTAGTCAACGATGGTAAGGAGCAATGGCGACGATAAGATATGAGTTGGTGGTCTAGATCTAGAAAGTCGGTGGCGCAAAGTGGCTGGCGCCGACTGATCTGGAAGAAGCGACAGCATAGTGGAGGACGATGAGGGGCGACGTCGAAGGATGAGGAGCTGACGGATGAGGGGCAGCCGAGGAGAACGAGTAGGAGGCGGTGGAGGAGGGGCGGCGAAAGATGAAATCCCAAGTAATTCTCCATGGTCTCTTCCCCATGGAGACCATTTTGCAAGTCTACTATTTTTCTCTCATCCTTTAACGTTATTATCTCTATTTCTTTCTCATACCTTTCTTATTTTTCCTCTATCTCTCTCTCAATTTTTTTTGCAAGTCTACCATCTCTCTCATCCTTTTCAATTGTACGTGCATACAGTCTTTTTTTATTTCTATCTCTCATAGAAGTTTTTTATATTTTCTAGCTTTTTTCTCATTGAAGGTTTTTTTGTATGTTTTTATAAATTAGGAAAGAAATTAATAATCAACAATTAATAATAATAATAAAATACCAGATTTTTTCAAAAAAATAACAAATTTGAAAAATGTAAAAAAGTTTAAATTTATAATATCCAAACGAAACTTTAGCAATCAATTTTAAAATTTTAAAAATTACAACTAGTTTATGAAAGAAAAAGTAAACTTCCACGTCTCATCTATTTGGAAAGATTTTATAATTTAGAATATTGCATAATAATAATTTCGTCTATTTAAATTCTGGATTTTGAGAGCTCGAGATCTATGAAGGAGGAGATGTTTTTGGGGCAGGACTGAGGGCGAGAGTAGCGAGCGATGGAATCGAAGGAAAGGCTGTTGAGAGTGCCGCAGAGGGAGCAACTCCAGGCCCACTACTGTTGCTCGTAGTAGGTGTTGTAGTACGCCCAGCAATTTTCGCACCGTGGCAGAAGGTGGCCGTCCGATCCGTACATCAGAGGGTTATCGTTCTCATCCTTCGCCGCGAATGTAATCTGCGTCACTCCCCATGGAAGACACGACGACTCCAACGCATCAGAGTCGATCGAAAACCGAGCCACCGTAGACATCACTGCAATTGCTGAAAGGAAGTCGAAGAGAGAAGGGGGAGGAGAAGCTACAAATGAATGAAGGTTATCGTTCTTATCATTCGCCGCAAAACAGTGTCAGTGTCACTTCCCACGGAAGACCCGACGACTCTAGTGCATTGAAGTCGATTGGAAGCCGACCCACCGTAGACCTCACCAACATTGCTGAAAGGAAGTCGGAGAGAGATAAAAGATTCAATTGCATAAATAGAGAGAGGAAGGATGGGAGAAGAAGCTGAATGGAGGTTTGGGAGATTGATTGACATAGGATACTTTCAGAATAAATGAATAAATAAATAGAGGTAAAATATGTAAAATAGAAAAAAAAAACATAAAATGGAGAGAGATTAGATAGGAGAAGGAGAAGGCAAATTGAGTTTAGAGTACTGACAGTATGAATAGCGTTTAGGCTCTTTAATCTGATTTCTCCGAAAGCAAGACTATCCCTCCTATTTATAGCTCTCAAATGAGTTATGTTATGATTAGAATATGACTATATATGAGATATAATTGTATCATGAAAAGTGATATTGGGGAATTAAAGAATTTTATCCTAAAAAATCGACCGTGTAGCGTTTTACTCCAACTCAACTAGGTCGGCCAACGGGTGCCACGTGGGTACCTAACCGATTCGTATCAAGTGCCCAACCCAATCGGGTCGAGTGACTTAGGGGTCACTCGAGTGGGAGGGTGTGAGACCCGATTCGTTTTAATTTTGTGATTTATATTCGTAACGTGTAGTTATTGTTTTAATCGTTATAGAATTAAACATATTTCTATATGTGTTATGCATGTGATAGCTAAGATATTCATGTTGGGTTTGATCTTGGAACCGTTTGTGCTGTGTATTAAAGTTGAAAAAAAAATTTCTGGCGAGACCACTCAATTGGTCTTTAGACCGATCGATCGGTCTGTCTGGCATGGGCTATATATTGTTAACTCATTGCCTTGGTTTTTAGGCCCTAGCTTGTTGAGCAAGCTTCTTCTTAAAAAGTAGATAAGATCCTTTGCCTTCTCTCTAGATTTGAGCGTGGTTTGTGCTCGATTTTTTACGTTCCAATAGTTGATCCTTGTTATCCACATCGTGGGATTCGCGTTCATCCGAACAGATTATCATTTTAACCACTTTGGTTATTCTCTGGAGTGCAAAGCGTTGAGTTTTTAACTCACCGAGATAGGATTCTAGGCTATCATGCTTTAAAGGGTGATACATGCATTTATATGTATTTTCACCACTTAAAAATGCATTACTTGTTGAACTTTGTGTTTAAACCATGTTGGTTGGACGAATGTGCATGTTATGCGATCTTGTGGTTTATTACAAAGTTTGTAGACTTGGGTGTGTCCAAGGTTTTCAAAAAGGTGAGTTTTGAAATTGAAAGAGTTATGTCAATGTTTACGAAACCTAGTTTAGAGGTTTTGAGCTAACATTTGGGGTTCGACCTTGTTTTAAAATGATTCAGTTGAGATGTTGGATAATCTCGATGGCTATGTGGATGGTATAATGGTGTGCGTTTAGATATTTGGTGCATGGCTGTGTGCGTGCCTATATCTGTTAAGTCATGCCGGGCGTCGTTGTGAAGAGTTGCATATTAGGGCAAGTAGTTGTCCCGCGATGAAAGACCGCAAAGAATTGATTGATTGGGTTAGTACTATCCTACGGCAGAAGACCGTGAAAGAGTACGAGATGTATATGAACATGGTTGTTTATGCATGTTATAGTGTTGGATGTCATAGAATCATTCGAAAACTTGTGGTTTTAATGGTAGAAAACCGTTTTTATACTTGTGTAGTCGAGTGATTCATATAAATTGTAATTACATGCTATGCTTTTAAATACATGCTATTCTGTTCCTATTGGGTTTCGGCTCACGCTGTGAGATTTTCAAAACCTTTTTCAGGTGGTTTAGATCATGTGGCTTGATCTTGTAGAGCCGGGGTGGCGGAGGACAAGACTTTTTATTTTGTAGTTCGATAGTTTATTACCGGTTTGTTATGGGATCATGTAATGATGCATAAAGCTTTAATCTTGAAAGCATGTTTTGAAAGCATGTTTTATAAGCCTTGTGGCATTTATTCCAATACATGTATGTTGTACGATCCTTGAGAGTAACTTTGGTTTGGTTGTTGTTTTCCGTTATCGTTGGTTTTAACGTTTTACTGAAACCGTGTTCGGTTGTTTTATGCTTTATTACAACGTTTGTGCCTCGAGAGAGGATTTTGAACCTTGTTTTAGTAGGCATTATGGGTTTAGTTTTTGCCTTGAAAACTTTCTAAAAATGCTAGAAAAGGTTTAAGTGTTGAGGAAGAAAAGATGAATTTTTGAAAAATAGTTCAGAGCTAGACCGATTGATCGGTTTCTCGAGCGGTCAAACCAAGCTCTTTGTTGTTTTTCAGACGTATGAAAAACAATGTACATGTTGAGACCGATCGAGCGATCTTATGACAGATCGATCGGTCTTTGCAGATCTCAAAAATCTTGTTTGTTTGTTTTAAAACTTGGCTCTTGGGGCCTATAACCTTAGTCCTCTGGGTTATTCTTTTACATAAAATAAACCCTTGGTGGGGGCGTGTTCCAAAGGTGTTAGCTTTCTTTTTGGCGTTACGATGTTTGACCCGTTTGAGTTTGGGTGATTTTGGTGTATCATGGTATCCCAGAACAATCGTTCGTGGGCGTTTCGCGTGACCCGAATTTTGGGGCATGACAGAGGGTCCCGGAATTCCACAAATCATTTCCTTAGCCACCAAATTACGTGTCTCCCAACGTCCTGTGTAGGATTGTACTGCTATTATCCTCATTATCTATGAGACAGCCTTTCGATTCTAAGAGAAATCTATGGAGATATAGTATGTGCTATATGTTTGGCTTTATTTAATCTGCGCTGAGCCACATAATCTGTGCCATGTCATCATGATTGAGTAATCAAAGCTACACAACTTGTACTGTCTTCATGACCTGTATTGTGGCAATAATACAGTCTGTGCTGTCTTGGTACGTGCCACCGTAATACAATCAAGTAGTCAAAGCTACTGTCATAGTATTTGCTATGCTTCACGGTTTATGCTGTGGGAGATCTTCACTCGTAGTCAGGGCTTCACTTCATAGTTAGTGCTATGGAATGTTTTCATAGAAAAGATAGGAGTCAAATGTCAAATATATTCATTATGGTCGAGCTATTGGGGACCCCCTTTGGCTGGGGACCCTAATCCTCCGAATTGCTCGAATTTGAAGCTTCTTATGCTTCTATTCGTTGGATAATATTATTTGCATGGGTGACTATGAGTGCTAATAGCTCAGCTCCTAGTCGATTCGCATAGTCTCCATTATTAATCCTCATGCCTGAGCTACTCGACTCTCAATAACTCGGACCTCCACGGCTCGAATAGAACGGGTTCATACCCCGCATCCCACGTGACTTCGGATGAGCATATCTCTTACTCGTTTTGTACTGTTAATAGGTCGTGCTAATGGGACCTAGTGGCTTGGACAGCAAATAGCTTGAGCAGGTTAAATCTTAGCCCTTGGAAACGAATTTCGACAACTCGAATGCACCATCCCTTTCTAGTTGACAGCAACTCGGTCTCTCAGGTTTTAGTAGTTTGAGCCACCCGCGCTTACTGTTAATTATGCATTCTTCAATCAATTCGGGGTAGTCAAGTCGTCGTCATAGTTGACCAACCAAACTACTGGGATTTCAATAGCTCAAACCTTATTTGACTTATTTCCCACCTTGTATCTCTTCCTTTATATGTTTCGATCGATGGGCTATTTAACTTCGAACTCATTCCTTTACTGTTGGCGCACTAGCCAATCATATTAGGTCCCCGAGCTAATGGGGAGTCCCTGTGGCTCGGGTCCTAGTAGCTCGAATTTGAGAATATCCCTTCAGCCATTTTTTTCACTATTTCGGCTCTGTACCCTTCTCCTCCTCCTTTCTCGATAACTCGTTTTGCAACATTTAGTTCGAACTAATAGCTCAGTTTGGCGGTGTGAGTTTCAACCATTTACAATTGTAATTTTCTGGGTTTGTGAAGGCCAAATATCTAAATTCGAAGATAATAACGCTCTCTCTGTTTGAGTTGTCAAAAATTCATTTTTTAAGAATATTATATGAAAATATAATTTATAAAATAAAAAATTTAAAGTTTGTAATTAATACATAAATAATCTTTTAATTTATGAAATTATGGTCTTTTACTAAAGTTTATAGTGTTGTCGAAAATTTATTTATTTTATTAGTTAACAGTTAGTCAATAACTAATTTGAGCTGATGTTATTAATCTCAAATATTAAGTTTATTTTAATTAAAGTACTCTACTTCTCTTTTGTATATATAATACTAGCGGACAAGACACACGCGATGCGTGGCAACTCAAATTACTTTTAAATATAAAAAATATTACATTTCTTTGATATTTGTAAAACTTTGTTTAATAAATGAATTTCATCTTTTTTATAAAATAATTTTTTTATTAAGATATGAATTCCATTTTTATTGTTTAATATGTGAGTCTTATTTTCATTTATTTGATATCGCATAATTCAATTTAATATACAAATTTTCTTTGTAATCAATGAAGAAATTAATAACAATTTCTTATGTGATATCTTCAACAATAATGAAGATAAAAAAACTAATAAACAAATATTTAAAAATCATATAGAGCGAACAAACTGTAAAAAATTGTTTGAAAATGTATATAACAAACCCCAAAACACTTTATTTTAGATTTTCTGTTAAACAAATGTTAAAATTTGTTTAAAAATATATAAAGCAAACAAACTGTAAAAAATTGTTTAGAAAAGTATATAACATCCCTCAAAACAATTGATTTTAGATTTTCTGTTATTATTATTGTCATTGATTGATGATTTTTCTCTAATTCCTTTCTTATTTCTATTTCATATTTTTCATTTTTCTTATGTGATATTACGAAGGGCCGCATCAACAAGCGTTATCAAATTACTTTAGGTATGTTTTTACCTTTTCAAAACAAATTGTATATATTTGTACTTCTTTTCAACTTTGCACTATTTTAAATTAAGTAGGTTTTCATTAACTGTGTCACATAATTTAGTTCAGTATGAGACAACACCGTCGTATTATTAAGAGTACTAATTTTAATTAATAGTATTACAATTATTGCATTTACCCCATTAAACATTTTTTTGGCAAAAAGTCATTAAAGTTACTAATTTTAAGTTCATAAAAGCTAAGAAAAATATGAGTTTCTAAAAATGTTAGATTTTTTATATAACAAATTCAAATTTCACATCTGTCTCTCTCAACCCTTCCTTATTTTCTTTTTTTGGATTTATACTATTTTCCCTTTATTGTTAGTTCTAAATTGATATAATGGAATGAAGAATAATCATCCAGATCGGATGGATGACATACCAACGCTATCAAATGATACACAATTCAGATAGCATAACTAAATAATTGACTGGTTGCAATGGTCAGAGAACAACATTGTTTGCGATAACAAATGCACCGACAATGTCTTAGCATAGAAGCCGCTCTTCAACATAGAGAAAGAAATAGACATTCAGAGTAGATAAGACTATAGAACATGAGTCCTGAACAAACTGCGCACAAACTAGCACGACGTCGTCTCACACGAGAAATTAGAAGGAATGCGAGTCAATCTGAACATCAAAGTCAAAATGAAGATCATTTAGCGCATCATATATCGTCCTAAAACCAACGAGGTTCACTAGGTAAAATATCTTGTTTTTCTAAGCTAATTATTAACAAAACCTAAAATGTTATCTTATTGTCATTCTACATCATCCATAACCAATTTATTAATTATTTTAGTATGAGGTATATTCTGCAATTAAATTTTTTGTCACTATTCATTCCAATTTAATTTATCTTAACTTATTTACAACTATTAACATATTATAATGTTAGATCCGTCTCAATGATCAATCACTTCCTTTTTGAGGATGACGACTTTTGCAACAATATGTTGTGGATAATTACGTAAAAATTGAGACCCACAAATTTAGATGGGTATGCGCACATCAAAATGATATTCGAGTTGACTTTTACCAAGCCCTTTTGGATTTCATTCATAGTGGTGAAAATTATGGAGGCACAAGTTGTTTACTTTGTCATTAAAATTACTTATTCCGTTTCTTATAGCATGTTAATAATTAATTAAAAAAATTATGTAAGAAATATCGGTCGTAGAGTCATACTGCCATCGTCATTTGTTGAAGGCCCCCGATATATGTATCAAAGATACCGGGATACAATGGATTTTGTTGAAAAATATATTAAACATTATCTTTTTCTTACAATGACATGTAATTCGAATTGGCTTGAAACCAAAGCTGAGCTATTACCAGGGCAAGTACCAAATGACCACCCTGATTTGGTAGCAAGGATTCTTGTTCAAAACTTGAAGAGATGAAAAATGACATTTTATGCAAGAATGTCTTGGAAAAAGTCATTGCATGTTTGTATGTTATTGAGTTTCAAAAAAAGATTTTACCGCATGTCCATATGCTTATCATTTTAGATGAAAATAATAAGCAAAATACTCCAGATAATTATGATGGTTTTGTTAGAGTTGAAATTCTAGATAGAAGATTGGAGACAAAATTGTACAGTGCAGTGCTGAAACACATGATACACAATCCATGTGGAGTGTACAACGAACACTCATCTTGCATGAAAAATAAAAAATGTAAAAGGTGATATCCGAAGCCATTTTCTCGAGTCACAGCTCCAATAATTGATTCTTATCCAGTATATTACAGCAAAGAAGGCCAGCCAGTACTATTGGAGAGTAATGAACAAGTACTGGTGGATAATAGTTGGGTCGTTATGTACAATCCATGGTTGTTGTTGAAAAACAATTGCCATATCAATGTTGAGATTTGCAACAGTGTGAAAAGTGTAAAATATTTATATAAGTATGTTTTCAAAGGTCCTAATCGTGTGGCACTCGAAATATGCCAAGGCCTGTACAACAGTTCATAGATAGAAGATGGATTTGTGCTTCTGAAGCTTTATGAAAAATATTTAAATTTTCAATGATGAGGTTGTCCCCTAACACGAAATATCTACAAATACACTTACTGAATAGACAGCAAATTAGGTTTTACACATTTCAAAATATCAAAAAAAAAATTCTTGATGAATATTCTTTTAGAACAAGGCTTACCCGGTTCTTCCAAATGAATATTGATGATGTTACGCAAACTGTTATTTATATTGGGAGATCCCTCAACATTACAGATGGTGCAATCGTGAAAAACTATGGTGGCAAAGACAAAGCCTTCAAAGAGTAATTGGCAGGATTTATACAATTCTGCCATAAGAAAGAGAGCGATTCTATTTAAGGACTCTACTCAATCATATTCGAGGGCTAAAATCATTTGACGATTTACTAGCTGTCGATGGAAATTCATATCCAACATTTAAGCATGCACCTGAACATCATAGCATGTTGTAGTATGAATGCATGATGATAACATTAAACAATGTTTACTAAAAGTTGCAATCATGCATATGCCATCAAATTTACGAAGATTGTTTGTGACAATATTAGTGTATTGTGAACCGACTGGAATGCAAAATTTATGAAATAAATTTTATCATTCCATGATCGAAGATTATGCATCAAGCAGTACGAATAATATGTGTGCCCTTAATAAAGAGCTTTGATTGATATAAATTGTCTTTCATTGCAATATAGCAAGAGCATATCAGATTACAATCTCTCCGAAATTAGAATAGTGTTTGATAATCATTCGTCAATTCCAAAGGTTATACAAGACGAGCATTCAATTGTTATTCCTCAATAAGACTTGAACTTTATTGCGATGTTGAATAATGATCAAAGTTCTGCATTTTAGTCAATTATGAGGGCTGTTCAACAAAATAATATAGGATTTTTTTTGTGGATGGTCCCGTGAGAACTGAAAAGACATACTTATATCGAGTGTTGTTAGCGTCCATTAAAAGCCAATGTCGTATTGCTCTTGTAACCACAATAGCAGGAATAGCAGATACACTTGTGCTTGGTGGAAGGACAACGCACTCAAGATTTAAGATCTCATTGAATCCCGATATTTTTCAATATGACTTGGACTCTATTGCGATGTTGAATAACGATCAAAGTTCTACATTTCAGTCAATTAGGAGGATTGTCCAACAAAATAATATAAGATTTTTTTTTGTGGATGGTCCCGAGAGAACTGGAAAAACATATTTATATCGAGCGTTGTTGGCATTCATTAGAAGCCAAGGTCGTATTGCTCTTGTAATCGCAACATCAGGAATAACAGCTACACCCATGCCTGCTGGAAGGATATCGCACTCAAGATTTAAGATTATGTTGAATCCTGATTACTTATCAATGTGTTCCATCAACAAATAATCAGATTTGGCTGAACTAATAAGACGGGCAACAATCATTCTTTAAGATGAAGCAATGATGACCAATCGTTATGCTATCGAAGCTTTAAATCGAACCTTCTAGGATGTATTTTTTTTTCTTTAGTGGATTCTTTTTCCACATTTAAACCAAAATGAGTATTCATTTTTTATTTTGCTCGCCACATGAAATGCAAAATAAACAATTTTAACCTTAAAAAAATAAAAAGGCTATATGAGATGAAAAAGACTAATTAATGATTTCTTATGTCTTTAGTACTAAATAGAAATATATTTTTAGCTTTTAGATTCATTTTATCACGAGAAACATAAAAAAATGTGAACCACAAAATAAGAAAAAAGAATAAAATAAAAATATCTTCTAAAAAAAGCTGAGATCAAACACACAAATAAGTGTGCATTTGAACTATAAAAAATAGTATTTTGTGTTTTTGTTTTTGGGTATTTTCAAGGTTTCTTTGAATTTTTTGGTTTAAATTTTGTACTTTTTTAAAACTTCTCATGATGGGAGAAATCTAAAAAGTTTGCTAGCTTGGTTTAAATTTTTAGAAGTTTATAAAGGACAAAAAGCCACAAAAACCTTATTAAGTGATTTTTTGGGGGTCTAATTTGGGTTTTTATTTTTTAATATTTTTAATTATTTTTAATGAGAGGAATCTAAAGATGGTGTTTGGCGTTGCTAAAATTAGTAACTTATAAATTGTATCTTGTAGCATTAGTTGTGAGTGTTTAGTAAATATTATAACTTGTAGCTAAAATAGAAGAAATAGTAGTTATTAGTTGTAGCAGGAGTTGTGAGTATTTAGTAACACTTGTAACTTATAGCTAAAATTATTAGAAAAAAGTTAAAAACTACTAATAGTAGCTTTTCCAAACACCCTAAAGTATACTTATTTGAACTAATATAAAAATTAAATCATATATAACGGTTAAATGAAATGCTCACCTTTAAGCCAAGGCTAGGAGTTTCGTTTAGTTTGCACAATTCTCTCCAATTTAGACTCGATTCGATCTGAATTGAAATTTGATGGTAGCCAAACTAGAATTGGATGGGCAGAGCTCAAGAGTGGCGGTTTAAACCGGCAAAAATTACATCCCTAATTATGCATAAATTGATTTTGGTGAAAAATATATATATATTTATTTTCACCATCGTTTCCATCTCATTATTGTCACCACCACCACCACCACCACCATCCTATCGCCGTCGCCATCATCCCACCACCACCTCCCCCCATTCTTGCCTCAATCGGCAGTTAGGGATTGGAGTGTTAGGGATCGAGGGTATGAGGTCAGGAGTTAGGTTATGTAGTTGCTCTCGAGGTAGGTTATGTAGTGGCTCTCAAGGCCAGGGACCAAGGTCAAGATTAGAGTTTTGGTGTTCTAGGTTTCTAGGGGTTTGGGGGTCTGAGAGTTAGGGGTCCAAGCTTTAGGGTTTGAAGGGTCCAAGGGAAGGGTTGAGTTTTGGTGGTTTAGGGTTTTAGAATTTTAGGAGTTCAAGGTACAAAGGTCAAGGGTCTAGGGACATGGATGAGGTCGGGGTCTAGGGGTCGTGGGTTGATGTTGGGTTTTGGAGTCCAAGGTTTGCAGATAGGGGGTCGGGGTTTGGGAGTTTAGGGTTTGGGGCCTAGGGGCGTGGGTTGAGGTCGATTTTAGAGTTTAGGGTCGAGGTTAGGGGTTGGGGTTTGGGCGTCCAAGGTTTGAGTGGCTGAGAGCCAGGGGTCAAGGACCAAGGGTTAGGGGTCAATGGTTGATGGTCCGAGGTCAAGGGCTAGGGACATGTTATGGAGTTTGGGCTCTAAAGGTCGGGTTGTGGGGGTCGAATGGTTGAGGGTTAAAGGACGAGAATAGGGGATCTCAGAGGTTAGGGGTTTAATCTTCTGGGGTCACTGCCACTACCGCCGCCACTTACACCATCGGACCCGACCACAATAACTACCTCCTACCACCACTATTACCATTGATGCTAATACTAACATTACTACATCCAGTAGCACATTATTTTGAAAGCCAGAACCAAACAGAAGAAAAGAAATTTTTTAGTAGAAAATATTTTACCAATAAAAATGTTTTATATTGAAACAAACAAAGCGTTAAGAATTTGCTCCACATATATTCACTGAGTTATTTACGAATTTTCTCTATCCTCAACGACACGTGGAAGGAGAACAATATATATGCTAACTCCATTCTTTTTTTTACCTTTCCCCGTCTCCATTTGTATAAAATGAATATATAATATATAAATACAAATAAAATTAATTATTAAAATTATAATTAATTCTAATAATTAATTCTAATAAAATGAATATATAAACGTTCTCCGTATGGCTAAACTTGCTTATTTGCTTATAAGTAAATTTGACTAAATTGACTTTTTTATTTTTAGTAAATTTTTTTTTTTATTTAGTCAAATTTTTATATACTTTTTAGACTCTTATAATTGAGACGAGTCGAAAAAATAAATTTTTTTAATTATGATATAAAAAAAATTCAAACAAAATAAAAATAAGTAAAAAAATAAATAAATTTATAAGTAAAAGAAGTAAATAAGCCAGCAAGTTCACCCAACAGAGTTATATATTTGTATATTTATCTTCTTGTTAAAATAGTTATATATTTGTATATTTATCTTCTTGTTATATTTTAAATATTAATTACTCACCGACTATTAAATTTTACTTACTAATATTATTCTCAAACTCCCCGCGTCTCTCTCTCTCTCTCTCTCTCTCTCTCTCAGCAACCTTTCCCCCCAAACCCAAACCTCTCCCCCTCTCCCCCTCTCAGACGGCAAGCTCCCCCTCTTCTCTCACTCCCAACTCCAACCGACGGAGAACGTTTTTTCCCAATCCCTAGCTCCAATTTCTCTCTCTGCACCACCTACGCTGTGTGTGTGTGTGTGTGTGTCTGTGTGTGTGTCTGTCTGTATACCTGAGAAATCAATCGACAACGTTATAGATTCGTCGAGAGAAATAAAAAAGGTATGGCTTCCTATTTGTTTCCCTTATTCCCAGTTCTATGCATGGATTCTCATTTCTGTCCCTTTTGGGCGTCTCCATTTTGACTTTTGCGAATGTGAAAAGCATGAGAGGAATGGAATTATTTTTTATAATATTATTATACCTTTGAATTTCTATTACTTCCAGTTGGCATTTCTGTTGTTTTCTTTCTTACTAGGGTTTGTGGCACACGTACTGCTTGTGCTATCTTTAATTTATTGTAATAAAAGTATTGAATTGTAATAAACATGCTAAATTAAAAAATTTAAAGAGAAAGGGAAAAAATCAAAACAGTTACAAATTTCCAAACTGAAATCAAATCAGTTGCAAAAAAAAAAAAAAGAAAAAAAGAAAAAAAGAAAAAAAGAAAAAGTAAAATAGTTCAAATTTTAAATTATTCCATCAAAATTTTAAATTAAAAATATTCATATAAAGAAAGGGTATTTGAGGTAAAAAAAGTCCACATTGCTTCACTTTGAGGGAACACCAAGTGGGTGCTCTCCCTTAATAGAATAAGTGTAGATTAGGGAATTATAGGGCGCATTGTTTTAGTTTTGTAAAAATATTATTATTTTCTTATCAACAAGTACATACACATCCACTCTCACACCTTGCACTTGACAAGGTTTCAAGTGCCTACTTATTTGAGAGTATAACATCCATACCATTGGGCGTAAAGGCCCTCTTGGTTGTAAATATATTACTTGGCAATTAAATTTATTCGACGCCGACCTTTCCCACATGCACATCAATATTGGTCATCTTATTATTATTGAATGATTGGTTACTCTGGCTCAGGTCTCGAGGATGGCAATGTCCCATTTGGATCAATGGAAGGTACATTTTGCTACAAATTGACTTATCATACATTTCATTGCATTTTTTTTCCAAGTTAAAGAAGTTTCATTTTTTTGTTGGCTTATATGTGATTTTCTTTTTCTATCCAAGGCATCTGTAATGGTGAAAAATAAATCAATGAGTGTTGTAATTATTAGAGAATAAGATATGAAAATGTTCAATTTACTAATGCAACTTTGAACGCTTTATAAAAATAAGAAATAATAATGCATAATTTGTTACTCTCTGATTATAGAGTTTTTAGTGAGAACTAAGCACATTTGATAGGGTCTTAACTTTTTTTTATTATTTCTTTTTTATGAAATTAAAAAGTTTCAAATACCTCTTTTAGGAATGTTTAAGATGAAAATAATTATTTTAATAAATTATCTATTGCTATTTCAGTGAAACAAATGTTGTTTAAGATCAATATTTAAAAAATCTATTGCTATTTCAATGAACAAATATTGTTTAAGATCAATTGGTTAGGTTAGTTAGGCTCGACGGTTCCATAACATTTTCTCTATTTTTCTATAATCTATATATTAGTAATAAGGATCTACATGTTTGGAAGTGTTCTTCTTGTTCTCTTATTGTTTGTTGGTTGAATATGAGCCAAAATCTCTTGTGATGAAGGTAAATGTATTTCAAAATAGATGATGTAGGTCACATAATCATGCTCTAATTGTATTATTTATGTCATTGGAGGGCTAATGCTCATAGAAGAACTAATAATATTGGGAGGATTGTTGTTGATGGGATTAAACCGTAGGTTTTTGCTAGCATAATTAATTCCTATGAGGGCTTCTGTTCCAAAGTGGCGTGTGGACATGTTATGTAACGTTTCGATTTTCAAATAATAAAACTCCACAGAAATCAAAACGAAAACGGGATTTTATTTGTAAATAAATTCTCAAAACATGCCATTTTAAACCAAAAAGATTACTCAAAAGATTTTCCATCTAAAACCTCCTTTCGAGACAAAACAGAACTTTTTCACACAGCGGCTGTCCGCTCGAGCGGGCCCTCAACCGCTCGAGCGGTGAGACACCTGAGAGATTTTAAAGGCAAAAATCGGAAAATCTTCGCAAGTCTAAAAAACACACCTAAAAATCTTATTTTTGAACAAGGATTTAAATAAGTAAAATATATAGACAAAACATTTCAAACTGAAAACTCCCAAACTAAACACGAGCCCACGTCTCATATACAAACAACATATGAAGCCATAGTCTTACAGCCTTACATAACATGTTTTAGAATCCAAAACATATACATCAATATATGATCCCACAACAAAAAGGAAAACTAGAAAAAGTCTTTTGCCTCCTCCGGCTCTACTAGATCATCCCATGTGATCACAATCACCTGAAAAAAGTTTTTAAATACCACAACGTGAGCCAAAACTCAATAAGAACAAACTAGCATGAATTAAAAGTAAAACATGCTAACATGAATACTATGAACAATCCGACTCACATGAGCCTCAAAACGGTTTTCTTTCCAAAAAACCACAAGTTTTCGTATCATTTCATAGCGTTCAACAGTATAGTAAGCACACAAACAACCACGTTCACATGTGTCTTGAACTCTTTTACGATCTTTCACCATAGGATAGTACTAACCCAATCATTCAATTCTTTGCGGTCTTTCACTGTGGGACAACTACTTTCCCTAATATACTCTTCACAGTCTTTCATTGTAGGACAACGGCTTACCCCAGTGCACAATTCTTCACGGTTTTTCACTGTAGGAAAACGACTTGCCCCAATACACAATTTGTTACAACGACGCGTGGTATGACTTAACAGATATAGGCACGCACATAGCTATGTACCAAACACCTAATCGCGCACCATCATATCTTCCATATAGCCATCGAGATTAACCGACATCTCAACCAAATCATTTTAAAACAAGGCTCAATCCCAAAGGTTAGCTCTAAACCTCTAAATTAGGTTTTCGCTAACATTTTCGTAATTTTTTTGGTTTTCAAAACTCATTTTTTCAAAAATCTCGGACACACCCAAGTCCACCAACTTTGTAATACACAACAAGATCGCATGCATGCCTTTTTAATTGCCCAAACATGGCTTAAACACCAGGTTCAACAATAAATGCATTTTTAAACGGTAGAAATGCATATAATCACACTTAGCACCATTTTTAAAGCAAGATAGTCTAGAATCCTACCTCGGTGAGTTAAAACTCGAAGCTTTGAACACCTGCGAGAAACTAAAGTGGCCAAAACGCGATTCCGTTCGGATGAATGTGAAGCCCACGACAAGGATATCGATGATCGACTATCCGAATGCCAAGATCTGAACCTGAATTAAGTTGAAAGTTAGAGAGAAGGTAGAGTGTTTGAGTGATCTTTCTAGAGAGAGGAGAGGAAGCTTACACAAAAAGCTTTGGCACAAAGCCAAGGCATGAGCTGTCTTATAAATATCTTATGCCAGACTGTCCGCTGGAGCGAACAGAGCTTCGCTCGAGCGGTCCCCCACCGACTTAACTCTCTGCCACCAGTCCACTCAAGCGAACAGGGTCCTGCTCGAGCGGTTATCGCTAGGTGAAAACCTGAACAAAAAAATGCATGACCAAGCCTACGCATGCATAAAATATATAGAAACATGATCTTTTATAACGATTAAAGCGCTAACCAACACATCAAATAAACATTACGAAAATAATACGGAACTGGGTCTCACGTGTTATTCTTGACAATCTTGATTTTGCCTCCATTGGGCTGAATGATGATGATCTTGTATGTATGGTTGTCAAATTGTGAATCGTTTTGCTAAAATAATGAATTGTGAATCGTATTGAATCGTGAATAATTTTTGCATCTCTATTTTGAAATTCTCCATTCTAGTGAATGGTGTTCCAAGAATTTCTTTTGCTAGCTCAAGAGGCTCGAGGCAAGGTTATCCTCTATCTGTTTCTTTTTGGCTTGAAGCTTTGAACAAGATAAAGCGACTACTCGGGAAAGGTCAACGGTTGTGTAGTTTTATTGTTGTTCACAGACAACACTATGGTTTTTTGTGTTGCAAAGTGGGTGGTGAGGTTTTAGATATATCCTTCTTTGCTTTGTAGCAGTTTTTGACCTTTGGGTGAATTTGGCCAAGAGTGAGATCATTCATTTGGACCTCGTGGCCAATGTGTAGGTTTTGATTGTGAACCTTGGGTGCAGTGTTGGGTTTTTCCATTTGGCTTATTTGGGATTTCGTTTGGGTTCCACTTTCAAAGCTAAAGCGGTTTGGGACTTGGTGGTGGAAAAATTTGAGATGAGGTTAGTTACTTGAAAGGGTTATATATATATATATATATATATATATATATTAAAGGGGTTGATTTTCTTAAGATTATTTTATGAAGCCTACCAACCTATTTCATTGTCGTTATTTACTATTCGTTTATCAGCGGGTTGACAATTGGATAAGTTGATGAGGAACTTTCTTTGAAGGAGATTGAGCGAGGAGTTTAAGTATCATTTTGTTAATTAAAGGGTGGTCTTGTTGCCTAAGGAAGGTGGTTGGTTATCAAAAATCTCCCCTTATTCAACTAGTTTTTATTGGGAAAATGGTTATAGAGGTTCGGGTTGGAAAGGGATAGCTTGTGGACGAGAGTGGTGGTAGATAAGTACGAGTGCTTGAGGGTCAGTAGTGTATGTGTCGTGTTAGAGAAGATTATGGTAAGGGCTTGTGGAAAGGCGTTGTGCCAACATGGGAAGACTTCCTTCTTCGGGTATGCTTTTAATGTGGGAAATGAGGGAAGGTTGATGTTTTGGTTACATACGTGGTGTGGTAACATACCTTTGAGGGAGGCTTAATCCCGATTTGATTAGCATTGCGGTGGATAAAGGGGCTCTTGTGGTGGACCACTAGTTCGGAGATCATGCAGAAGGTCCAAACACCTTGTTTTTGTGTTTAGCCAGATGTTGATGATTCTTTGGTTTTGTGTGCTACTCCTTGTGGCTTGTTCTTGGTGACAACCCTTTATAAGGGTCTTCTTCTAAAGTGGTATTTTTTGTATAGACTGCTACTAAGGAAGTTATATTCACTATTGACAACTTGTGCCACTAAGTTAACAACTATTTTCACCATTGACAACCTAAGAAGAAGGGGTAAGTTTTTGCTGAAATGGTGCTGCACATGCATATGGGGTAGTAGAATCGGGGAATTGCTTGTTGCATTGTCTAGTGGTCTTGTAGATTTGTGGTTTAATTCTTTCTATCTTTGGAGTTACCTAAGAGATGCCTAGTTCGGTGAAGGATTTATTTGTTTGCTGGCATAGCAGTTGCCGGAGGAGCAAGATTTGGGTTTGGAACTTGGTCCTTCTTTGCTTTTGTAGTGTATTTGGAGAAGTGCTTTCAACCCTCCTTTTTTTGACTTCATGGAGATTTTTTTTTATATATTTTTTGGAAATTTGCTCATCCCGACTGTATGGGACCCTCTTTGTAGGTGTTTTTTGTTTTGTTTTGGCCATTGTATACTTTGTGTATACTTGGTTGTTCCTTTTAGGCGGTTTTGATGATGTTACTTTTGTTTAAAAAAATTATTTTCTTTCATTCATGTGAGATGTTTATTATCATTTTTTTTATAATTTATGCAGAATCCTAAGATTCGTGTTTCAATTCGATTCATGATTCAAACTATTAGGATTTGATTCATGATCCATTCATGATTTAACAACTACGATGTCATGTGCGAATATGATATTGACATCCCAATTTTGCTCTTTCCTTTCCCTTGCAGATGTGCTTATTCAACCAATTAGTTGGATGGATAAGGTGGGTTTTTACTTGGTGGTGGCTCGGGGGGG
>JAOTRH010000010.1:11167947-11198605 GCA_034768845.1 Heliamphora exappendiculata | reverse complement strand
TTGAAAGTTTAATAAAGATGTATTTTCTGAATCCCCGAGCATGTATTTTATGTCGGCGTTGGAAATTCTCCCAACAATACTGATGGCAACAAAGTCACAAAATGTTAAAATAAAACTTATATTATAAATAGTGGCTATGTTTGGATGACATGCTTATTTACTTATTAATAAATAAGTCAAAATACAAATAAGTCACTTTGTTTGTGTGACAATTGGCTTATTTGTTTATTTGGTTTATTTTTGTTTATTTGCTTATTTTTTTATAAGTCACTTTGTTTGGTTTATTTTTGATTTATTTAGATTATTTTAGCTTATTTGCTTAAATAAATCACTTCATTTGGCTTATTTGGCTTATTAGCTTATTTGTTTATTAACTTATTTGCTTATTTTTTACTTATTTCGCAAACCAAACGATGTGATTTATTTTTTAATTTATAAGCTAAATAAGCTAATAAGTTATATTATCCAAACAGAGCTAATAAAGATCCCAAAAAATGTACTAAAATAAAATTTAAAACTTGGGCTAAAATAATCTGTTGGGTACACTTTGAATTGTACCAGAATTGAATGGAATGAAATAGTAGAATCACATATTTATTTAAAGCGATTGTATTGTGGTCAAAATTTTCACCCAAACATAATTTTTATTAGTTTGTTTAGAAATCTAAATCAATCCAACTAAAATACAAAATGACAAAAAATACTTACAGAGCAAGAAAACTAAATGATAAAAAGTAACTTATGAAAAAAATAATAAACAATAAACTTTTTTTAATTCAAGTTTGAGTTTAAAAATTGAAAGAAAATGTTTAAATAAAATTTATTCCAATATAATAAAAAACAAAGTATGAAAATAAAATAAAAAATAACACATCGAATGAATAATGAAATGGTCGACTCTTTCTTATATTATAGAGTTAAAAATTAAAAAAAAATATTTAAATAAAACTCATTTCATTATAAAAGAATAAAAAATAAATAAAAAATAAAATAAAAAATTAACTCACCAAATAAATAGTAAAACAGCTCACTCGTTCTTATAATATAAGATATATAAGATATAAATATACAAAGTACAGCAAAATTTACTGCGATGTAATACTATGTCGTTTGATGTAGTTGAGTGGTGATTCTACTATTATTAAAATGAATGAAGTAGAATTCTAGTTAGTTGCAAAAATTCCTAGAATAAAGGACTGGTGACTACTTAACTTTGAGCTTTTAATTTTTTATTTAAATTTATAAAAATAACAATTGTCAATTTTTAATTTTTTTTGTATGGTGACTTATAAAAGTCCCGTTTCAAATAAACTATTTATTTATTTGGTTTAAAGTAAAAAAAATAAATATATATATATATAATTTTAGAATTAGTGGAATTTCTTTAAAATGTAATAAATTAAAACTCAAAAAATTAAAATAATAGTATATAAAAATAATTTTAAAAAAAGTACAAGAGATCAGTCAAATTCAACATACAATTCAATTGTTCGCAAACTTTTCTCATTAAGTGCTCGCATTCAGAAATATTATACACATAAATAAATTATTTACCTAATTATTATTTTTCGTCACAAATTAATTAGTATTTTTTAGAATATCAATTTTTAAATAGCACCGTCTCTTAGTGTCGCGGGTTACATTTTGCTTTATTAACTTTATTTTTGGAGCTTTATTTTCTTGATTTAACTAATCAATGCTCACTGGCTAGGCACCAATTAATTAGTAAATAAGAACAAAAAAGTATTAATATCAATATACTTTTAATAATAGAGCTTATTATTTTTATAAATATTAATATAATTTGCACATATTATATTTATTAATTCTATTAACATTGTTATTGTTTAAAAAATGAAATTACTAAAATCTTATTCTAATAATTTTTGCAAAGAATTAGGGATGTTCAAGTTCACGAGTGCAAAAATATTTTATTGAAGAGATGCGTCAAACGACAACGTATTACACCGCCAAATAGGCGATGCTTGTGAAATTTTTTTTTAAATAATTTTTTTATTCTTAGTAATTTTTTAAAATTTTATTTAAATTTTTATATTTTTTTAATTTCTTTTGTCACGAAAAAATTAAAAAGTACAAAAAAATAGATCAAAAATACAAAAATTTTAAATAAGATTAAAAAAAAAACTAATTTCAGTTGTGATATAATTTATTTTCATCTTTAGTGATTTTTTTTATATTGATTAGATAAAAAAATTTGAAAAAATGGTACAAGAGAAATTGAAAAAATAAAAGATTGAACACAAATATTAAAAAATAATAAATAATAAAAAAATCTATTTAAAAGAAGTTATGCCAAACTTAGATTTATTAGGATTTATGATAACTTACTTTTGAGCCATATAGTTTATGGACCACTAATTTGGAACCTTAGTTAATGGAATTTATTGGTCAAATCACTAACTCTTTAAAACATTTTGACAAATTAAGGAGGACTCAAATGGTTAATTGATAGTCTATTCATACAAAAATTATTAAGTACTTTTCGAGTATTATATGATATACATAGTACTCTCAACAAATAAAAATATGTGATAATATTAAGTGGGTCCTTTTTGTTTTCAACATATCCAACATTGGTGGACCCATATTGTTTCATGTAGAGTATTTTTAGTTATATAATTAAATAAAAGTACAACATAAACAATGTCACATGATATTATAAGATTACCAAATAATTACTCTTATTCATAAAAGAATAATGACTTATAATGCACTTTACTTCAGAGACTAACACGTATTGCAGTACATAAAAGTGAGTGTTATGCAACGATTGTTGTAAGAGTGTTGCTCCGATTTTGTCATGTGTTAGTCTTTTTATTCCGAGTAATTTTTATATGCAAATTAGGTTTTTATTAAATGGTATTTATCTTGAATGTGATTAGTTTATAAAATGAGGCCAACTACTTTTGTATTTGTGTTTTCTCAAACAATAAGAGAACATGATGGTTGATAATGAGAAATTCAAGGTACACATAATTCAACTACAGAAGTGATCACGTAGAATGATTTGAGTCATCTATATGCATGTGGAGCTTACATGTATTGTGGGTCTTACATGCAGATGTGTTAATCCTAGTCAGCCTAAGAGTGAGGTAAACTGGGTTTTAAAATAATAATAATAATTTTTAAAATACTTTCAAAATTTTTTTAATTTCACAAAAACAAATATAGCAGAGAAATAATCAACGGTAAAATTAAAGAGGTAAGAGAGAAAGAAAGTGGAACTAGACGCTAGGATTTATAGCGATTCGGTTTCTTTCAAATCTATGTTCAAGACTCCTCTCAAGAATTTACACTAATACCAATTGCTTTACAGACACATTCAAAAACCTTTACAACTTGAAGAGGTTCCTACAAACACTCCCTGTTTTTCTAAACTCTCTTCAGCTCTTCTTTAAGAAGTTAGCTCACTCTCTTAAAGGATATCAAGGGTGACTCACCATTTACAATAAATGAGATTAAATCAAAGATTCACAAGCACTCACTCCGTACAATAATTTGATAATAAATGTATAAGAAAGTGAGAGTATTTGGCTGGAGGAGTAAATGTAGCGGTAAATGTTTCTTTGAAGAACAAGAGCTTTTAATGCAATCAATATAATAGTAATCCAGAATTTTAAAATTCTGAAATTTACTCCTTATATAGTTCACTGAAATAAATGATCGTTAAGTGGTTGGTGGAGACAATAAATACTCTGGAAATGTTACCGTTCGAACCATCGCCTTTTTTGAATTCCATCGCAGGTGTCGACACAATTCCTTTTGGTGTCGACACAAATTGGTGGTGGCCTTGGTTCTTGGGCAAACATATTGACTCGATGCTTTGTTGGTATTGACCTTATTTTTGCATTTTTCTCACCCACACAGTGGTGTCGATTCATGATACATTTGGTGTCGACCCTTACATTACTTCAATTTTTTACTAGAACCTTAGTGTTAACTCATATCAAAGTTGGTGTCGACTGTCTACTCATGGTGTCGACTCATGTCTTCATTGGTGTCAACTCATATAAGAGACTTTACCTATTGAAAAAACGGTGTCGACACTTCTTTACTTTGGTGTCGACCCTTTCAGTAAGACTTGGCTACTAAAAAAACGGCATCTACACTCCTTCACTTTGGTATCGACCATTTCAGTTCGACTTAGCTACTGGAATTTTGGTATTGACAATTGTCTTCTTTGGTGTCAACCCAAACTGCTTGTTTTTAGAGGGTGTCTTTGTGTTAACTCATTTGTTCTTTAGTGTCGACACATTTGGGTCAACGTCTGGGGGATGACTTGAAGTCTTGGTGTCGACTCATTTCTTCATTTGTGTCGACACACTTTGAGTTTCTTGGATGGTATATAGGTGTCGACTCATATTGTCTTTGGTGTTGACACTTAGAACCCAGAGCCTAGAACTCGGAACCCGAAGGATCACTTGGTGTCAACTCATATGTGTGTGCTGATGTCGACACAAGTTGAATGCCGTAAAGGTGCTGAGGTGTCGATTCATCCGTGCATTGGTGTGGACTCATCATGCTCATTCAACCTTGACTTGGTGTCAACACTCGTTATAAATGGTGTCGACTCAACTTGGATCTCGATCCAATACTGAAAGTGTCAACACAATTGATCATTGATATCAGCACATTTGAGTTCTTGAAACGTCTCAAACAAAATTGTTAAGGTGTCGACCGTGACCTTCAATAGTGTCGACACACTTGAGTTTGTTAAACGCACTTTATATGTAGGTGTCAGTCCAAAAGCCAATTAGCGTCGACACAAAATATTTTTTTTAAAAGCACTAAGTGTCAATCCATTTAGCACAATGTGTCAGTACAAATGGTATAAAGTGTCGACTTATTTGGCATATAATGTCGATACTGTCTTTTTATAAATAATTAAATATAATTCTTTTAAATTAATTAATTAAAAATATAAATTAATAAAATTATCAAAATCTATTAAAATATTATTAGGCTAACAATATAAATTGATGAAATCATATTATGTGTTTGAGTTCCACATGCCATGTGGCATGCCAAGTATCACCCAATTTGCACCTAAAAAAAATCTTTATTTAAGTGGAAGCATCAGACCTCGATGGAATAAGATATATAATGTCTATGAATGCCACATTTTGTCCTTTTCACATACAAATTCAAAATACAAAGAAGGTCACTAAAAACTCATTAAAATCAATTCAGAAAAGGCTAAACAAAGCATAAGTCACTAAGGCCCTGTTTGGTAACATTTTTGTTTTCAATTTTTTGTTTATGTTTTCAAAAATTTTCAAAATTGTAACTTAAACATGTTTGGTAATATTTTTTTGTTTACAAAATTGTTTAAACACTTCTAAAATTTACAAAAATTCTAAACATTCATTTTTTGTGTTTTCGTCTGTTTCGTAAACAAGTTGTGGCACCTAAATACGCGCATGAACAATAGATCACACATTTCGCAGATCTAACCCATGTTCGAAACCAAAGAACTGCATTACCCTTTCTTTCTTCCTTCTTTCAACTTCATCTCTAAAATCCTAACACCAATTTTGCAACACCACTAGTATAATTTCGCCACCACGATCACCCCAGCCGTCGGCATCAAATTGCCACCGCTACATCCCCCACTCCTCTTCTTCCTTGCTCTCTCCATCATTTCTCTCTTCTCCCATTAACTCTCCACATCACTCTCTCTTCTTCATCTACTATGCCGCCGACATCCCCCACCCTCTCTCTCTCTCTCTTTGATCTTCAACATCCCTCTTTCTTCTTCATCTACCGCCACCATCGATTCCCATCCTCCCTCCTCTTTCTCTGTCTCTCTCTCCCTCTCTCTCTCTCTCTCTTTCTCGAAGTTCCTTAATTTACGTTTGTTCATGTTTTTTAAATTTTTTAAAACATAGTAGATACCAAACATGTTTAAGTTTTTTGTTTATATGATAAAATAAACAGAATTATGTTTACAATTTTTTAAAAACAAAAACAAAAAAACATAAACACTACCCAACGCCTCCTAAATAAACTCAAAATACAACATGACATTTTATCGCATGACATAAATATTCATTATAGTGCACATATCACTTATAAACGCTCCTTTATTCCTTTATAGATCACTCCTCAAGTTTCACAAAAATTAGACGCTTTCGAGCCTTGAAATATACCCGGCAAGCGTGTAAAAACCAGTATCAAGTCTTTGTACTTCAAGACATTCTTTTCAAAGTCAGAGAAGTCGATAAATCTTAGTATCACTCCTAGATCATCCTAATCACGAGTTTTCAAAAAAAATAAAATTGAGCACAATCAATAGTTGATCGTTAACACGAAAAAGAAATCTCTCCAATACATGATGAATTGTTGTATACGACAATCTTTTAGTTAATATGAGTTCACCAGTCCATTTGAAATAGGCAAACCTTGTAGAAATCTCCCTCAATTGAATCTTTTACACCCAAACTTATGCAGCAAAAATAGCCAAAAACAAAAAACCCGAACTTGGCAGCTAAGTTTGGCTACAGCTCTTGAAGACCGTAAGAGGCCTCAACGGCGCTCGAGTGTCGTAGATGATTGGACTTGGGTGGTCTCGAGACAGGCCAGGAGGCCCTACACAAAACTATAACGCATATGTTGGCATCCTTGTAATGTCATGCAATTGCTATAGCAATTGCAATTGTCCTCAATTAGTATAATTCCTACCATTCTACGAAATTTTTTATTTTTATTTTTATTTTTGCTAATTTTATCATACATATACCTTAATAATATCATCTCCGCAGACTCATCTTATTTATATGATCTTTCGTAACAGCCCAATATTCCGCCTCATATAAAATCGTTGACTTAATAGTTATTTTATAAAAATTTTCTTTTAATTTTGTAGGTATCCGTCGATCACATAAAACTCCAGAAGCAATTAATCCTTCGCTTAAACCAACTAAACTTTGATTATATGGGTTATATTATTTACAACTTCTTCATCTTTGTTAATAATCGAACTTAGATAACGAAAATATTCACTTTTAGATTTTTCTTGATTTTGAATCTTTGCTTTTTTATCATTTATACTTCTATTATTGTTAAAATTATATTCCATATAGCAGCATCTTCCTCCTCATTCGACACACCTTCCAAGCTCCTTCCCAGTTCTTTTTCCTCCCCTTTGCATATTTCTTTTAGAAATTCTCCTCCTACGGATAAGCTTTGTCCTTGGATCGGCAACTTGCCCCATTACACTCCTGATTCCCTAGTTCTGCCCATTTCCTCCAGAACATATAGAATGTGTAATGTTTCCTTAAACTCCATCTATTTACTGATTTAGCATGCATATTTCAATAACCATATAGCTTTTTTATATCCATTTCGTAAAATAGAAATTTGAATATTTTTATTTTATGTCATTATTATGCCCATTTTCATATAAAATTAACTATATTTTTTATATTTGCATCATTACTTATAACTCATGCATATCATGCATTTTCATCAAAATATTTTCCTAAGTGAAAGCTCTATCGACAGCTCGAATTTTAGATAACGTTTTTCTCTAGCCTAAGAAAGATGCTCTATAGTTGCCACCTCAATAGATTTGCTTAATCAAAATTTTAAAATAAGGGAGTATACTCTATAGTTGCCATCTCGATGGATCTATTGTATTAGAAATTTGAAACCTAGTACAATAACAAGCATGACGAATTATAACTCAAATACCTTTTCCACATAAAATTAATTGTTAGGTTATTAGAGTTTTAATGAGCTTCGACAACTTCTTAAACAAAATCTAATTTAATTGTATTTAATATTTTGAGTTGTATTTGAAGTCCAAAATTTGAGTCTTGTTAGTGTTAGAATCTTATTTGGATTTAATATCTCAAATACAAGTTTGTAAAGTTATGGGAACAAGTTGAGAACAAGTTGTTAAAGCAAGAGAGGAATATGCTCTCTCTAGCTTCAAACGATGAGCCTAACAAAAACTAATTCATGCAACACGTTTTGTTCTCTTGGATTTTGTGCAAGAGAAGATTCAACAAGAAATTTGATTGTTCAGTAGGTTGGCCATTGAGCGGTGGTTATTTTAAGAGCAATTATTTTAGACTTTGAAAAATGGTATATTGACTTTGTTAATATTCTTCAAACAGTCTCTTTTTAAACCAAAAAAAATTTCTTAGTTTTTCATATTATAAATAGAGATTGTACCGAGTTTAAAAATAATAACAGAGAATTACATTTTAAAGAGGTAAAATAAATTGAAGATCAATTCACTATAGTACTTGGGGCTCAATAACAACAAATTTATTCTTGTTCATCCTAGGTTGATTTCTGATATTACCTTTAGTATATTTTTAATGTTGTCATAAGTGAATTCCATCAGCATAAAGTATTAAAAATTCGATACTTTGATAAAACACTAAAAATTTAGTGTGGTGGTGATCAAGTACGAAGAACGGTACACGTGAATTCAACAAAAGAGCTTTAACGCGTCTAAGTTGAGAATTCAATTAGAGTATGTAAGTGAACATATTACTGTTCATTGGTATAGTATTTGGTTTACTTAAATTTAGATTAATCATATTATTTTTACTCGAGTTGAGATTTTTCACGTATACAATTGATTTTTTACATACAAAATCATAAGTGTCTTATTTGTATTATTGGTTTGTTTTTTAATATTACTTGCGATTGTCTAGATTTAAAATAATATAACTGCTAACATTATTTTTATTCTGTTATACACAAAATAATTTAAATATTATTTTTTAATTGGTATCAGGACAGGCTCACTCAATTTTTTAAATAAAATATCATAATATTTTTTTGATTAAAAATTATAATATTTTTTTGACTAAACATATTTTTGAGTGAAATATTGATAACCGTAAGCTATGAAATTTTGTTGAAGAGTGTGAATTTGTGACCTTCATTTTTTCTGTTGATTCTTCTAAATTTGAGGCTTTCACTTCTTCTGGTTATTCATGTAAATCTAAATTTTCTAATCATGACTCTAATAATAATTTAGAGGATTAGGCTTAGATGAAGATGGTGAAAAAAGTTTTCAGTGGCCGTACGACAATTTGTATAAAATAAATTATAAAATGTCAAAAATCATTAAAAAGGTAATTTTGATGATGAAAAGTTTTGAAAAAGAAAACGAAAGTCTAAAATCAGAATGGATTGAATCGCAAATTGAATTAAGTCAATTGAAGATTTTCAATTTTAAAATTTTAAAAAAATTGATCAATTCTAACAAATTTAGAATTATAACAGTCTAGTCATGCAATTTTCTTAAGTGTAATGCCACAAACTTGAAAAAATAATTACATAATTCAATTAAGTTAAAATCTTCTCTTAAAGCAAAATTTTTAAAATTTCAAAAAGATGTTGATTCTTCTACCGCTATAGTTGAGAAATTGAATGCAGGATTCATAACTTTAAAATAAATAAAAAAATCCAAGTGTGTAAAAAGGAGCAATCTTCAAAAATTGTCTACCTCAAAAGACAGATAGAAAATGTGTTTGGTATCCAAGAAACAATGAAACAATGAAAAGTGAACAAATAGAAAATGTGTTTGGTATCCAAAGGTACTTCAGTGAAGCTTCAGAAATTCTACTCGTTGGGTGGAGATCATTAACATGAATGTCGCACTCTATTGAGATGGTTTGAAGAGGAGAGAGAGAGAGAGAGAGAGAGAGAGAGAGAGAGAGAGAGAGAGCCAGGTCAATAGACTAGATCTCTTGATTTTGGTTCGAAATTTAACAAAAAAAACTTCACTAAACCTACAGTTCGTAACTTTCACCGTCTTAACAGGCCAGAGAAATGTGATTTGGAGAATAGAGGGATGATCGATCAATGATCTGGAGAGGGGGCGTTAATGGCTAGAGAGGACTTAGCTTGACCACGTCGATCTTCGGGGGTCGTTGGAAGAGATGATCGATAAAGGATCTAGAGAGAAGGGACGTCAGTGGCTAGAGAAGGCTTAGGTCGATCGCGTCGATCTTTAGGGGTCGTTGGAAGAGATGATCAATGAAGAATTTGAAGAGATGGAACCTCTGTGGTTGGAAAGGACTTAGCTCGAACACGTCGATCTTCAGGGATCATTGGAAGAGACGATGGATGTAGAAACTGAGAGAGGGCGGTGGCGGGAGAGGGTCTTTACTCTTTAGTAGTGTCGGTAGTTACGATGAGAGCTCGACGACGAAAGTTTTGCGCAGCAACGAAGTCGAATGTAGGCTGTAGCAATGCTATGTATGAGAAAAAAAATATCTTGAAAGCTATTTAAAATTTAAAATAAGTGATAAAAATTTGGACGTGTCTCACATGTTATTTAATATAAATTTATCTCTTACAAATCATTCTTAAGATAGATATAATTTTAATTAATTTTTTTTAAATACATAAATTTTTAAGACTTTAACTGAAAATTTTAAAAAAAAAAATTTTAACGCGCAAGATACAGCAATAAAATTTTTAACTCGCGAGATTCAATCACTTACAATACAGATAAATTTAACACAAACAGATAAATTTATATGTAATGCATACAAATAAATTTATCTGTCGTCTTATTTTATACAAAACAGATAAATTTATCTGTATTATACAGATAAATTTATCTATATTCTTTATAAATTTATCTGTGCATTATCAAAATATATATCAAGTATACAAATAAATTTATCTATCTTGTATATATAAGCAGACAGATAAATTTATCTGTGTATCTTTTCAAAACACGTATAAAACATATAAATAAATTTATCTGTGTACTTTATACATGTTTTAAAAATACATAGATAAATTTATATATAAGATCCAATTGAATCTCACGCGTTAAAACTAGATCTCGCACGTTAAAAATTTTGTTAGTGAATGAAAAACAAAAACACCACTACTTTAATGATCTAAGAATAATTTTTCATAAATTTTTCATTTTATTTTTTCCCATTGTAGACCAGTTTTTGACTCCATTTTTTTGGTAAACAGTGCCCAAAAAAGCTCACCAAATGTATTTTCCCAATTTTTCAAAAAACAAAGTGAAAATCAAGGGGGGAAAAAACTACTAATCAAACGGATAAGTACTTGTTTTAATCATGTTATATACCCTTTTAACTGAAAAATATAGTACTTCAAATAAAAGTTGTGAAGTTTCATTATAGTTGTGAACTTATCGTTTGAAACAACATAATTGAATTTATTAATTTAGAATCATAAACAAAAACAAACAAAAAAGAATGAGATCACTAGCTTAGATTTTCCAATTTTTCATTGACCTATAAACTAAAAGTTGAAGTATAATAATTTTTAATAAACATCCTCTCAATTTTCTTTTCCATCTTTCTCCCTTTCCTCTTTTCACTTTCCCACAACAAATCCAAGATCCAAATACCACCTTAGAACAAACATCTTAATAAAGCCTCAACCTCAAGTTATTGAGGTCACCTCCACAAAGCCCCTTGGTACCTTGGTAAGAAAATTCTATAACCCAAAAACATCCAACTAAAAAAAGCTATCACACTACTACTCTATCAGAACGATAAATTAATGTCACTTACAAATCAATACATAAAAACCTTATGACCGTTTTGTTCTTATTTGTTTCAGTCAAACTCCAGATACAACAGCTTTAAAACTTAAAAACACCACCATGGGAGGAGGAAGAGGCCCTGCACCGGGGCAGCCAGGCCGGAGCCTCAAAAATCTCAACCCTCCAAACCGGGTTGAAAAGAACGTGGTTGCGAGTAATTAGCAAACTACCATAACAAACACTTTTACCTTTTCCACAACACATTCCACAACCCGTTGCCCACCGAAAGTTTAGCAAGGTAAAGAGGAAAAACAAAAGGTATCGAAAGAGAGAAAACCCTTTGATTTTTAGTACGTGTTAACCACTTAACGTACCTCTTAACCTCACGATGCCAGCACAAAACGTTCATCCCCCACTCCATAACCTTGGAAAAGGATCTAGGGTTACAAAAACACAAGGGAATTCAAACATTAGACACAACGGCAAAAATGAGATGCAAAAGAAAAAACCAAAAATATTTATCTTATGGAAGAAGAAATGTTTTGCTACCACATCATGAACTAATTTTTTTAAAATGACAGAACCAAGTGAGATTAAAAAAAAAAGAAAGAAAAAAAAAAGTGGGATGTTAGTCCCATGCACTAGTGACCCCAGGACCATATCCTCCACTGTACCCACCAGAAGCCCCATACCCGGTACCACCCCCACTATAGAAATCTGCGCCACCCCTATTGAAAGAGGAATCTCTTCGAAAATCACGGCCACCAAACCGGCCTCCTCCAGAACGACGATTCTTCCCTCCTCCGCCATAGGAAGACCGGGCTGCATAGTGGGAAAGCCAAGTAGGTACTTCTTGATTTGATTCTTGCATTAATTCGGCTAACGACCTTGCCAACGAAGCGTTGTTATCGTTGAAGAAGGCGGTTGCCAACCCAGTCTTCCCGGCTCTCCCCGTCCGTCCAATACGATGGACGTAATCGTCAATGTCATTTGGAAGGTCAAAATTGACCACGTGTCCAACATGGGGGATATCAAGACCACGTGCTGCCACATCTGTTGCAACCAAGATTGGAGTGTTGCCACTTTTGAAAGATCTCAGAGCTTGTTCTCTTTCCTGCACAAGTCAAAATAGACAAATGTTCAAGAGTGCATTCTGACCCACAATACTGAGCCTAGAAATTTTTTTTTTTATAGTAATGAGAGCATTATAAAGGAGGCATTTAAGGAATGCCACATGTATTTTTTTTTTAAAAAGGATCTCATAAGCTAGTTCAAAGATGGCGTTAAGTGGAAATATCAACTATTGACACAAAATTTAACGCCCGGCTCTGGCTCTTGTAATTCCTTATGTAAAACTCCAGAGCCGTACATCCAATTCTACCATCCAAATAAACCAATTTTTCACATGTTGTGGGGACGAAATGTGGAAAAGGTTGAACATTATCCGTAGATGCCTAGAGCACACCTTTTTTTCACAACAGCACTCCATTCTTTTTTGTATTTTTTCTTTCTCATTCATCTCTTCATGAACTTATTTGCTTATTTATCAATTTAACTATTTATTCTGGCATCCTTCAAGTGGATGGCATAAACCATACACGTGAACTCACGATTACTAAACCAGACACGCTTTTGGCAGGTGCAAAACCAGTTTCCCCAGGATCTAATTATAGAGGTCGAAAGAAAACTTTCCAAGAAGTACGAGGACTTGCACCAAACATGTGTCTGCCACCAATTAGTTCAAGACACATTCTAACCGCCAGGAAAATCAGATCTGCCATTGTTAAAATGAGGTTAAGAATATTGGCGCCCGTACACTATTGGTCGCCAAGCATGTGCAAAATGCCACTTTGGTCTCCAATGTTTCTGCTGTGCATTTACATTATTAGTCACCAGAGCATGCACACAATGCCACTTTGGTCTCCAATGTTTCTGCTGTGCCACTATCATCTAAATTCCCAATTTGACTTTAAATGGACCAATATTGCAAAAGGACAAAAGGAGCCTGGGATAATCCTTGGAACTAAAAATAATAATGTTCTATTTGCTACTGCATTGAATTTCAATTTAATGAAAAAAAAAGAAAATATCTTCCTCCTCCCTCTCTCTCTTCCTTCCACTTTCCATCTCTCCCCATCCCCTGCACCTCCCTCTCTCCCTCTCTATTTTTCTCTAAATTTAGACCGATTGTTATTGCAACCCATCAATACTATCACCACCTCTTGTTCATTTCAAGCATAATCAAGCCCATACATTTTTTATTAAGAACATGCGTGTTAAAATCAAGTCATGATGATAAGATGGTTGAACAAAAATACATTTGAATACAGGGTGTGGTGGGTATTCGGGGGAAGGGAGATTGGAGGTGCACTGATTGGTTTGATGGGTGAGGCGATGTAGGCATTGCGGCTGTGATGGCAATGGTGGCTGGGTTTGGGGGTGGTGGTTGTGTTGAGATAGGGAGGGGCATGAGCAGCACAAGGGAATTGACCGCTGGCGGTAATGGGGGATGAGTGTGTGATGTGGTGTGGTGGTGTTGTGTGGAGGGGCATGGGCATGGGCAGTTGAGGAGGTTGCAGGAAACAGAGGTTTTAGTGGTTGGAGGTCCCAGGGGGAAGAGGTTTTGTTTTAAGGGTGAAAGTAGAGAGGGAAAATATAAGGGGTGTGAACTGCGTGGGTGGTGGAATAAAGAAAAGTGAAGGGGAGAGGTTGGTGGTCAGGTGAAGGCAAGTAGCTTATGCCTTTTTTATCCTCGCTACCCGGGTAATAATCGAATCTGGAAAATATGAACCTCTTGCATTCTTTGGCACAAGGTGTGGGGGTGGTGAGAGAGAGAAAGTGAAGAGAAGACGGAGGTGGTCAGGAGGGGATGAGGGTGGTCTGTGAGGGGATGAGAGACAGAGAGCGAAGACGAGGGGAGAGGGTAGTGGTTCAGTGGAGAAGAAAGAACACGGAGGGTAGGGGTTCAGTGATTGTGAATGAGAAGGAAGAGTAAGAGGGAGAGAAAAAGATAGGGAACCACTAAAAGAGGGGAGACAGAATTTTAAAAAATAAATAAATGGATTGCCCCTGGTGTTAATAATTAGATCATTTTAAATCAACCTGGAAACTTGGATGACCAAAGTACCAAAACTGATATTCAGGGACCAAATTGTCAATAGGCATATACAATTTGTGGACCAATTTTGTAATTGAGCAGTAAATATTTGATAAAGTCACATCACTCGTCCGAGTTGTAGCCCTACTTTTGCCTTCGGAATATTTTGCTGTGGTGGGGATAGAAGCCATCCCAACCCAAACAACAAGAGATGAATCTTTAATTAAAGAATCAAAATGACTTACTGAAATTCTAATATATCCAGGTGCACACATGTAAAGACCCGAACACAAAATAAAACTTCAACAAGACTTGGAACTTCCAGAAGAGGATGCATCATATTTGTGATGCTCACCTTTCCATTAAGACTTATCAGGACTTAATCCTAGATTCAACTAAATTATAAACTAAACTACATTGACAAATATTTGCAGTTAAAAGACCTAAAGCCGATGTAAAGAAAAAATAAAACAGTTAAAAGAAGAGAGTATTGCCCAACCAACAATTAAGTAGCCAAAAAACTGGTGCATAAATCTACTCCTCATGTCAATGCTCGAATTTGTTTTACACAATCATTAATTATAATGTTAATTCTTAGATAAAATCACCCTTCCCCACCATCATCAAATTAGTGATTCCTATGCCTTAGTGCAATTGACTAAAGGTATCGTATGTTAGATTAATCAGGGTGACCATGTTTTGGTGACCACGCATCCTATAGCACCTAAATATAGTCACCAAATATCTATGAAGCACAAATATTTCAAAATAAGCCCCGTACACGTATCGAATATGTATCAAATACGGATACACACCCAACACAGTAAGATACGTATCGGATGCACCAAATAAGTAACCAATAATTTTTTTTATTCTTTTGAATTTCAGATACGGCTCGAATACGTGGGGAGTACGGGAGGGATACGTGGAGAAAACGGAAAGGATACAGCGGGGATACATGATGCTCTAATTTTTCATATTTTTTAATTTTCTACGTATTTTTTGCTTTAATTTTTTTATTTATTAAATGTTTTACTATACTAATTCTAATACGTGATAAATTTGTGATTCATTTTTAATTTCTAATATTTTGATTATTTGTCATGTATTAAATACTCGATTGTAACAATCAAATTAATTTAATCCTACATTGGGTTTTATTTTTATAAATAATACATTACTAAAAATTAAAAATATATTTTTTTTTACAAACGTATCCTAACTGTATCCGTATCCTACTTTTTGTAATTTTGTTGCATCACCGTATCCGCATCGTATCTATATCCCATATCCGTACTTCCTAGCCCAATATGGTAACTATAACATTACTCTAAAAAAAAGTTTCCATTCTCTTCTCCCTATCAAGCCTGTGGCCTTGAACACGTGGCACATAGAGGTGCTAACATCCTAAGTGAAGTAGAATGTGTAATGACACTATTCTTCTTTAACTACCGCTCAAAACCCATCCTTGAATTTGTTTTAAGTTATTCTTATCTAACCAAGAAGTCCCGTCATATGTATGGTTCCAATTGTAGCTACGTATTCTCAAACTCTATTGTCCTCTTGAAGTGGCTGCCAGCTGCCACTGGTTTGAAATTTATGATGTACTTATCCTGTTCATAACAGCAATGGGCACTGGGCACCAAAAATTCATCCACGGATACTAGCAAGAATTTCACAAAATGGGGATAGGCCAAGTATCTTTGGAAGATTATGGATCAAGTTTCAAATACTCATAGGTACACATAACAGGAATAGGCCAAGTATGCTAGGCGCGAGCCAAACCTCTGTGCCACAAACATGGACATACATGCGTAATACATGAAAACACTCCCATAGATGGAAGTTGGACAAAAGATATGGACAGGGTTACTAGCAGGGAAAGGTTACTAGCAGGGAACATATATCGGACCAATTTACCAGAGACCAGATAGGTGCATCTACCCGAAGAAAAGAGGTACTTCTAGACTAGTTTGTTTGAAATTTCCCAAGTTCAAATCTGTACCTCTGCTACGTGGACTAGAGGACTGCCACATGCTATGCGCGTGAATCTGACTTCAGTAGTGTCATATTTTAATTGCACCATTTGGTTATTCCCTACTTGCAGTTTAAAATTGTGCCACGTGCAGTATGTGATGCCAAAAGTGAGTGCTGCTACAACTCTAAATTCGGTAATATACAGAAACGTCAAAATGAGCAAACCACTTCGAGCGAGTACTCTGCATGAATATCTCATATCCTGTAAGAAAGAGAGAGAAAGGGGGGAAATAGTGATTCGAGCAACGGATTCCCATGGCCAAGGATTTAGTGTCATCTACACTGTTATATAAAGAGAATAGGTCAGTTTGGTATGAACAAATTCTAGAAGCCGGCTCACACAGCTCCTTTTCCCAAATTAACCAAAAACAATTCAGAAAATTCAATGTCTCCAAAAGTTCCAACCCAATAACCGTAAGGGAATAAGAGTAAACTGACCTCCACATTTCCCACTAATGAACAGACATGTTTTGTAACTTCCCATCCTTATCATTTACAAACAGTCCCTTCCTGCTTGACTTTAATACCCACCTCTCTGAACTAACCATTCCCGTACAGTTTCGTCTAAAAAGATCTACACAGAACCCATGAACCCATCACTTTCTCTCTCCTGTTTCTCTATCTACTCTTTCTCACCAGAGTTCACGAGGTTGTCACACTACTTCGATATATATGATGTTTCATATGAATTGAATTTATGGAGTTTTTGACTGCAGGTACGTGTTGGCGATTGTGATTTTATCGATATACAGGGGCACAAGCATTGAGGCAAATTCAAGAAATTTCCACCGAGAAACAGTTCTTTTCACAGCGGCTTTGGTTACTTCTTTGAATCCGTTCTTCCAAGTCATGCAGGCTTTAATTAAGCAAAAGGAAAATGCCTTCGATAATGTTTCTGGATAAGAAAGCTCTAGAAGAGTCTTTCAAGACTTTTCAAAGCTTAAGAAAAAACTTTACACCCAATACGGAGAACCAATTTCCTGTTTGGAATGCTTTAAAATTTTGGTTTTTAAGATATTTAGTTTGTTTAAAAATAATAATAAAAATAGTTAAACTATTTTAAATAACATGTTTAGAGTATTTTTTAAAATTTTAAAATTTGTTATTGAAATATCTAAATAATGTTTTAAATGTTTATAGCCACGCTTTTAATTTTTAGGAATATAATTGAAATTTTAATTGAGGATATTATAGTTATTTCATTCTAAGAAAAAGTTGGAAAGTGTAGATTTTTTTAAGATAATAAAGTAACAAAAAAAAAGTTAGTGGCCCTTTTAGAGATGTCAAACACTATAACTTAAAAGTTAATTTTTTGGCAAAAAAACTAAGTTTTTTTAGAGATGACAAATAGAAGAAAACTAATCACGGAGGTGTTTAATGAGTCAGAGATTCTCTATTTTAAAAATTACTTAGGAACATTTAACCATCGAGACAAATAATTTTTTTACCATGTTTAATCTCTAAAACCATTTTAGAGATGATATGGTATGCCCAGATTTTTTCCAAATATGAGAAAACAAAATTTTATACTTGGAGCAATGCCAGGACATTGTAATCTAAGGTTCACGAAAATGTTACAAGAAAACAATGTCATCAAGTACCCGATCAATAGTCTTAAAACCCAAACATTGGCACCTTAATTCACCCAATTGTAACTATATATCTGCTGCGAAATGTAAAGTGTAATCACTAAGTAAAGTATAATGTCAACCTTCCGTACGTATTGCATCTTTATGTTCTACCACTTTTATTGATGTCTAACCTAATTGATTATAATAGTATTTATATCTATGCTACCAAACTTTTTCTATTTAAATTAATCACAAAATTTACATACTATTAAATTTCAAAATTTACTCATTATACACAATTTGTTTCTTCTCAGGAATATGGCAAATACCGCTGCAAAATAATTTCATTACATAATGTGGCTAAGAGGTTAATTATTTTTGGATTTATGTTTATAGTAGTAAAAATTTGTGGAACTAATGTATACGAAGTGATTGAATGAATTGGTAGTAGTGAAGATAAAGATTTTTTTGGTATAATTTATAGTACAAGTTATTTTTAATCATTTTACACAATACGAGTTACACGTGCATTGCGTGTGCCCCGACTGCTAGTGTTTGGATGATGAGAATCATGAAGAGGAATAGGAATGTGATTGCTAGAAATTAAATAGCCAATAATCTAATACCTAAAACAATCATATCAAATGCTAGGAGTAATTCAGTGATCATATTCCGAGAACTTTTTTTATGAACTTGTTAGAGTTCAAAATTTCCTTTTCTTATTAATAGAATCTGGAATCTAAGATTACCATGGGGGAAGGTGGGGATCAAATTGCTACTTAGTTTGAAAATGTGATTCCTGGTTGGATTAGTAACATTAATTAATTTCATATTCCCTTTCATTCCAAACGAAGGAATTAGGGAGATCAAGAATCCCATTCCAATTCCCCCTCAGGATTTCTACAATCCAAACATAGCCTAGGGATTAATTTAGACTTACACCTAAAAATACAAATACAGCTAAATCACATCAAGTCTATGAGAAAAGAAGCAATATAATAATAAATCCCAGCAGAAAATAATACCTAACAGTAAAAACAACTTTACCTGCTGAGTTCTGTCACCATGAATAGTTGTAGCAGGAAAACTGTTCATATATAACCAATGTTCCAGTGAATCAGCTCCCTTCTTTGTCTCCACAAATACCAGAGTCAAAGCTTGCTGCAAATAATAATAATAATAATAATAATAAGAAGAAGAAGAAGCAATCAGTTGGATAATAAAGGTTAAGATTTTAAAATTAGTTTATCAAATGCTGATTGAACCATAAAATTATCTTATCAAGTTTTATTTGGGCAATTTCATCTAATATGATGCCTTCACACCAAGGCCATGTTTGGTACGCATGAATGGGCTGGAATTGAATGGCCATTCAAGATTTGTACTTCCTTTCCCACGTCTGGTATGCGTTATAAAAGTGGGAACCACCATTCCAATAGAATGGCTATTCCAACACAAACTGGGAATATCTCACAAGGCTAAGGAATAGGTACTCCATTCCAAAATGAAATCCTCCTGGAATAAAACAACGATGACTCTCAATAAGCAATATATGTACATATATATATATATGAAAACACTCCCACTTGATCTCATGAAACCAGTCATAATTCTTAATCCTTTAATGCCTCTACAATTGTAGTTTTTTATTTTTAAAATTTAACGCTATAAGAGTTATTTAATGCCACTCACCACCCTCTCTCTCTCTCATTCTCATTTTTCTCCTCTTTTCAATTCAACTACTTTTAACTCATATTATCCTCTTAGATCATAACTATCAAAAAAAAAATCGTTTAGCTCACGTACATGCATTGTGTAGCCTACAACCTCTGGCACATATATACACACACACGAACCTGATATTATCGAATATCTTCTTGATAATCTTGTTAGAGGAGGATCTGTCTATTAGTTTGTGCAGTTGCTTATGTTCTATATCAAATAAGGCCTTGTTCGACTGCTTAAGCTTTTTTACCCAAAAAAAACACCCTAGTAGTTCATTTGCATTGACGAAATAAGCCAAAAGAACCTACTTTTTAGCTTTTTTCTGCAAATCCCAATACCAACATGAAAAAATGAAACTTTCCTCACATATTACAAGTCAATTTCAATAGATATTAATACAGGGCAATGTCATCTTTTTAAAACACAAGACCCTTGGAAAAGCCAGTTAAAATCGCTAAGTTGCCGAACAACCTACCTTTTTCTATTCTTTTACCTTTTTCGCTTAAAAACATAAAAGCAAAAAAGCTTGGGCTTACCAATCAGTCCCTAATACACCAGAACTACATCAATCTACTCATTTCTTAGAAAAATGAAATAATTATTGCAAACTTTAATAAATTTTGTTAATATTTGAACTTGATAATAGATTGTTGAAATTTTTTCTTTCCAGTTCATTAGCTTAACATACCAAAATTGGGAGTGGAACATTCCCACGCCATTTCATGTTTGCAACCATACAATAAAATGAGAATGAACATGCCATCCCATTCCACCTTTCTATTTTCACTTTCATTCCATTCCCACATCATTATATTCATGTGTACCAATCATGATCCAAAAGATTTCCTGAAGGTTGAAACTATTTTTTCCTTTTTTCTTTATATGTAAATGATGACTCTTGCCCTACTTATGCATATAAATTCTATGACTTTCTAGATTCTCTCCTCCACAAAGACACGTAAATTACTTCAAAAAGAAATCAAGAAGATTTGTCATTCAGAATATTTACCACCAAAATCTTTCATAGATATGAGCAATGGAGACTTTGTTAGTAAGTCTTTAACCCAATAAGAAATCCACATACACAAACACACAAATATAATGGAAGAAGATGGAACACCAAACGCTCTGGTTTTACCTTGCCTTGAACACCATTTGCCCTCTGCGCATGAAGAAGGTCCATGAGGTGGCTTCTCTTGTCAGACTCATGAACAAATTCCACTCTTTGTACAATCAAATCAGTACTGGAACCAACTCTCCCAACAGCCAGAAAAATGTAGTTTGAAAGAAAGTCAGATGCCAATCTCTGCATATTAACAGAGTGGAAAACTTACACCGAGTGTAATTGAAAATACTCCACAAAACATGTGAGTTTCATTTTACAATACTGTAAATGCTGGTCAGAATACGTATGCAATTCGATGCCTATTCAACTCATACGCAAGAAAGAGCAATATGTTGATGTTGCCTGGAGTTGAATAAAACTCAGCAAAGCAGAGCACAGCCCAAAATATACTTAAATCGCATATGAATTAGTATTGAATTGAATTTTCATATAAAGAAACCAAACCTGTATCTCTTTTGGAAAGGTGGCACTGAACAGCATAGTCTGTCTCACACCTGGTGGAGGCATGTCCATTTGTTCCACTATTTTCCTTATTTGAGGTTCAAAACCCATGTCCAGCATTCGATCTGCCTCATCTAGAGCTAAATACTTTATCATCTCTAACGAAACTCTTGCCCTCTCCAGCAAATCTACCAATCGCCCAGGGGTTGCCACAAGTATATCAACGCCTCTTTCAAGATCTCGAAGCTGCCACAACATACCATCAATTCAGCATCACACAGATTACGAAGAGTAATAGCAAAAATTCTGCAACGACAAAAGCCATCTACGAACGTCCGTACTTAGGGCATAATAGCAACTTTTTCTGTATAACAGGAGTATTAGTCACTTGTTGGATTTATTCAGGGCATTTCTACAAGAAACCGAACCCAGGTGCAACAAAAATTTTGAAATAGCACTAAAGATGTAACAAGGATCTGCATTACCACTGCTACGTCATGATGTTGATGTTGATATTTAACTCCGATATACAAAAGCTCCAATGAAATGACCTCCAATCATGTTTATCATCTTTATGTTCACATCACATGTGCATGCAAACACACACATTCACAGGGAAATGGAATCAAATGACAAAAAAATAATAATAATAAAGAAAATCAACTGCTCTCACGTGGATTACCTCAGAAAAATCTTCAAAGCAATTATTTTATTGTTGCTAATCTTATCCTGGTAAAGATCAAGTTAAGAAAAAATGCTATGAAGGTTTTACATTTCCGAATGACTTAGAGCAACAAATTGAAACATCTCAGTTTCTTAGCATTATCAGTTTACTTTTGATTCAGGTCCAACCAAGAACCAGTGGTAAGACAACCAAAGTTCCCTGTCTAACTAGTTCCAAAAAGCTTTATGACTACGCCTAGCTGCTCGGTGGAGTGCTTAGTTCAAACTTCAACTAGAAATAGAGCACTTTTCTTTTTTTTTCTTTTAGATGATGTAAATATTTATACGATGTGGGTTGTAGGTCTAGTTGATACAAGCCTATAATATTATATGTTGTGGCACTAGTAACAGCTCTGGGATATGTTAGAAAATTTTTATTCTTCCACATAATCTTTCTCATTAAAACTTTTCTGAATTGTTTTTTAAAAAATCCATAAACTAGTTGAGTAAGCAGGCCTCAGGTGGGCTTAAGACCCACTAGCTCATCACATAATCATCCCTACAGGATTGGATCGTGACAATATGGGCAATAATACAAAAGTAGCAACAATTGCAACATGATATGTTATTCTATTTTGGTAGAGATAAGACTTCAATTTTAAAGAATTGTCTTTATGTATTTTCCATTAAAAAAAGTTTAATTTCAGCTTCTAAGTTGGTAAAGGATGGATATTCAGTTTATTTTAAAATTTTAGTAGTTATTAAAGTTAATAAGTATTTTATCTATTCTAGTTCATTGTTAAATGATTTTTATATTAGTAGTCATGTCTGTCTAATACTTCAACTTAATAATTGAATAACACAAATAATTTACC
Organism: Heliamphora exappendiculata; assembly: GCA_034768845.1. Lineage (NCBI taxonomy): Eukaryota > Viridiplantae > Streptophyta > Magnoliopsida > Ericales > Sarraceniaceae > Heliamphora > Heliamphora exappendiculata. Next base: position 11,175,546 of record JAOTRH010000010.1, on the reverse strand, counting down.
ACATAAGATAAAAGAACCATCTAAAATGAATCAAACCTTTCTTTAGCACTTACACCTATGTCATATTAATATAACGCTGGTTGCAAAACTAATCGAAAATGGACAATTAGGTTCATTTGAAGTAAATGCTCTTCTAGTATGTTAATCCTACTTGGAAGGAAAAATGACCAAACTCATAAATTCATGGAAATAAAGGTACGTCAGGCAATTAATAACCCTTTCTCTCTCTCTCTCAAGTATACATGAAAATAAAGGAACATCGGCTTTTTTATTGTTACTTCCACATGTATACAAGTTTGTTTAGGTTGACATTTACTAAACATCATTTATTTTCAGGTTCCACATTCAAGTCAACTTTTTGTTCCTCCAGTAAAGGAGTTCATTTGCAACATCTTAACTTGTATACTCTAATTGCACTGAAAATTTATTCATTAGTAACTAGTTTTTTTTATTCAGGTCCAACCAAGAACTAGTGGTAAGACAACAAAAATTCCTTGTCCAAGGAGTTACAAAAAGCTTTGTGACTACGCCTAGTTGCTCAGTGGAGTACTTGGTTCAAACTCCATCTGGAAATAGAGCACTTCGTCCACCTGCTTGCGCCCAGAAAGTCTAATATAACTTTATAGAACTATGTTTTCTGTTTTCAAGATTGAGAGAAGCACTGGTCCGCATCACAGCTCTCATGTGCACCATGAAACATTCCCAGGAAAGAACTGCTTACATGTACCAAGGAAACTGAGGGTGTTGAGAGGGTAGAATACATATATGCCTAATTTTTGGCATAATATGCACAAAATGGCTGCTTTCAAACTCAAAATCGAATTCTCCTTCTTTGGTTTTGGAAGTCAAATGCTTTAAAAAAGAAGTATAAACTGACATAAAGGGAACTGCAACCGCAGAGTCTAAAAGCATTTATTTTCATGACTGAAGAACTGCTTCCATGGAGAATTGTTATTGCATTAGATATGTAGGGAAACTTTTCCAAGTTAAAGGTAAATGGCTAAAGAATAGCTACTGTATTGTCCCCATCAATCTGAGTGCATTTAACTAATCAAAAAAAATATGAGTTCATTACCTCAATAATGAAAATCGCCATTCATCTAAAAGCTCAATTAGACGTGCAAACAAAAATCATGCTACGAGCACCCAAAAAAATGGGATAACTAGTCTACATCAACTGAATAACATGATTAAACCCAAGCCCATATTAAATCCAAGCATGAAATCATAAAAATCAACAGACCAATTAACCAGGTAGAAAATGAACTAATCACTCCAAAAATCCCTTTTTCCACATCATTATTAAATTGCTTCGGAGATAGAACTCTTAGGTGCAGAATATCAAAAACACATTCTGCAGAGGAAAAGTTCTCATTTACCCAATACAGAAATAGCCATGCATCTAAAAGCTTATCAAGATGTGCAAAGGAAATATCCATGCATCTCAAAGCTTATACATGCAACAAGTACCAAAAAGCTACAACCCACAAACAAAGGAGGAAAAAGTAGAGTATACGTGGCAGAAGATGATTCAATTAGTACATAATAAATCAAAAGAACTCAGAGAAACGAGTAGCAGACCTGTTGGTTGATAGGTGCTCCACCATACGCCACAACCACTTTGACACCAGTTTGATATGCAAATTTCCGAGCTTCTTCATGAATCTGCAAGCAAATTACGAAGTTTTAAGTTTTTTTCTTAGACAAAAACTAAAGCACCTCATGCATATGGTCAAGCTCGAGAAACCCACTTGAATTGAAAGCTCCCTTGTTGGAGAGAGAATAAGAGCAAGTGGGAAAGCTACACGTCCACGAGGTCTCTGTGCAAATTGGCTCTTCATAATTCCACTGATAATTGGGAAGCAGAAAGCAGCTGTCTTGCCAGACCCAGTCTGGGCGCACGCCATCAAATCCCGGCCCGAGAGGGAGATTGGTATGGCGTGCCGCTGAACAGGCGTTGGTTTCACGTACTTGCACCTCCTTATATTTTGATTTAGTTCTTCACCAAGGTCAATCTCCGCAAAAGTATTCACAGGAGGTGCCACATTATCCCCGCTCGTCTCCACCGGAATTTCTTCGTAGGCATCAAAGTTAATCCCAGTGTTCTCCTGTTCACCAACAGCTTGCTCTTCATTGTCGTCATCTTGAAAAGGATTAACCTCCCGTTCCCTCCCCCGGTCCCAACCACCACCTCTGCTGTTCCAACAGCCTCCGAGACCACCGCTACTATACCCAGATCGATTATAATCATTCCTAGGACCACTCCAACGACTCCCACCAACAGGAGCACCATGCCCAGGTCGATCCGTCCCAGAAGCTGAGCCACTGTTAACTGGAGCCGGCGGATCTGACAAAGCTGGCCGATTACGTAGATGTGGAGGAACATACGTTGATCGTGTCTGAGCCGAAATGGAACCAACATTACCGTTATTAGCAGAAGAGCCTGCCACAGCTGTCTCAGCTGCAGCAACTGAATCAGCCCATGAGCTCCGCATAGTCAAATAAAAAAATCGCCCTTTTCTGCCGAAAATCCCTCTGAGGTTTCGACCCAAACTTTAATTGCAGAAGGGAAGAAAAAAAAACGTCGGAATGTAATCCTCTGTCCGCAACAGAGACTCAGATTCCAAATTTTCAATAGCTTTCGTCAAACTCGAATGGAAACTTCTCGATTTATGCTTCCCAACCAAAACCTGATCAAACACGATATTTACTCAGAAAAAAAAACACATTCATGAAATATGACAATGCTAACCATAACATACGTCAACAAACATAAGAATAAATCATGATCTAGAACCCTAACTAAGCATCAATAAAGAACAAACCAAATGAGAGGCGTTTCCGACACTACAAACAGAGAATCGAATCAAACATCAAAGTAAAAACGCACGGGGCTCCATGAACATTATCACAATATATATATAATATATACAGAGAGAGAGAGAGAGAGAGATGTGCGTAGAAGAAGACAGACTGGAGGAACCTGCGAATGGGAATCGTTGAAGAAGACAGACTGGCAGAAACCCTAATTTGAAGATGGGGAATGATCGAAGGCGATACAAATTTATCTTCGTTGAAGAAGACAGACTGGCTGAAACCCTAAATTGAAGATGGGAGTGATCGGAGTCGATACAAATTTAAAGAACAGACTGGCTGAAACCCTACATTGAAGATGGGGAGTGATCGGAGGCGATACAAATTTGTCTTCGTTTCTTTCTCTCTCTTTCTTTTTTTTCTCTCTCTATAAAAACAACTAATAATATAAAAAGAGTGTATTTTTCCAACCAAATTGGAGCACATATTCGACACTTTCGAAATATCATGTGATAGCGTATTAAGATATGATAGATTTATTCTTATTTAGGATTCAATTGATAATTAATTTAAAAATTAATTTTTAAAATTTTTTAAATTTTTAGGTAAAAAATTAAATTATATTTAAAGTAAATTATTTGGTAGTTTTTAAAATTAATTTTTTTAAAATTAATTATTTAAATAAAAAACTAATTTTTTTTTTAAATAGACAATTTTATTATTATATGTATTTGATATTAAAAATCATATATAAGTTGTAGTGATAGAAAATAAGTTCACGTTTGGCAAATCGACTTAAAGTTAATTTTTTAAACTTTTTTGTTTTTCAACTTATAGTCAAAAAAGTCAAAAAAATTTATTTTTCAATCTCTAACTTTTACTTTATTGGTTTGTTGATTTTTTAACTTTTTTTATAACAATTTTTAATTTTACTCTTCTACATATAAAATTAAATAAATTCTAATTTTACCCTTTTAACATAAGACGAGTGCAATTCAGTCAATTCTCTTCCTCACTTATTTGGCTTCTTTTTGGCTTTTTAATGATTATTTTGCCAACCAAATGAATTTTTAGCCTTTTTGTTTAAAGTGATTTAAAATTAAAAAATCAACTTAAAACCAAGTTGCCAAGTGAACACTAAGTTATTAATAATAGTATTATTATATTTTAAAAATTGTTAAAGTTTGAATAGAATATTCTTGAAATTTATATTTTGATTTGATTTTTTTATTTTTTTATTTTTTTATTTTTTTACCAAACAAATTATTTTAACTTTTTGACATCATTTTTATCGTATAAATTATAATTATTTATTTATTAAAAATACCTTACATAGTATCTAATAATTTTCCATCAAATTAGGGATCAAAATATCTTCTTTTTGCGTCGCACTTTTCACTTTCTCACGAAGAGTCAGAATAGCCCGTTGACGTGTGGTCCTTAAAAAACCAAAACAGTTTATCAGTACGTACGTTTGGTAAAATTTAATATACATGTCTGTTTCATTTTTTCATAACATTTATCGTTTTTTATTTTATATAATATTTAAATATGTCTAATTTGTTTTTATAAAATAAAAATAAAAAAATATCTATTGATACACACTATATATGTTTTGATTGTAGTTGGAGATGATAATTTTTTTGTCTCTTATCAAGAATCGAATCGGTCTCTTATCAATATTGTTAGTATCGAATCAAATCGGATTGGATAGGATCAGTTAGTTCAATCTGTTGAACCGACAACTGGCTGACTATTGATTTGAATTTATCCATTAAACTTACCAAATGAAAAAATTATTATTTTTACCAAAAATCGTTTTAACCTTGATTAAATTGGAGACCTGATAGAACCAACTACACTTTAGGCGAGCGTCGGAGTTTGGCAAATAACATATTTTACTCTTACAAATCACTGTATCAATAAATCAAAAAAATAATCACTGAATTAGTAAATCTACTCTTTCTTGTTTCTTCTTCATTTTTGTTGTCTTTGTCCGCTCATGTTGCTTTGTTCATTGTTGGTTTTTTTTTTTTTGTCCCATCTCTTGTTGCTTTAATATTAAAAATTATGTTATTTATCTTTTGCAGACCTTTGTGCTGGTTCAGTGATTTACATACACTTTACAATTTAGTGTCTTTATTTTTTTTATTTGGACTGTGAGTTACTTTTTATTTAATATATATAATTTTTAAATTATTAATGATATAATTATAACGTAATGATTTAATTTCGATTGAATTGGTGACCCGTCCACCAGGTCTCTTTTCGATTTGTTCAACGGTTCGGTATTTAAAACATTAGTCTATATCCTGCATTTATGTATGTTTTTTAAAAATAATACATATAAAATAAAATAAATTATATAATATTACTAAAATATTTTTTTTAAAAAGTATCCACCTTTTTTTTACTTCTAATTCTTATTTTTTATTTTTAAATTATGATCATTCAACAAATGTTATTTTTGTAACACTATGCGAATGTTTGACAAAGCTGCTAGAAGTAGCTTTTAACTTTTAACTACTAATTTTAGTTGTAAGTTATAATTTTTTTCAAATACCTACAATCTATATTACAAAATAGAACAGTCTTATAACACGTTATAATTTTTATCCAATAATTAAAATTGTGCAAGTTTACATTTAACGACAACAAATATTACTTTAAAAAAATATCATTTCTCTCCTTATTTAATTCAGTTAATTTGAAAAAATATCACATATCTCCTAATTTAATAGCATCTCTCTCCTCATTTTTCTCTCTTAAAAAAATATCAACTCTCTTTATAAAAAATACAATTTTTAAAAAATACAACTTCAAAATACTTTATAATTTACATTTGATATAAAAATGTTTTGAAACTTTTAAAAAAAATAAAACAAAATTTTTAAGAATTTTTTTATTCTTTCTAAAAAATAAATTTGTTTTATTGAAAAAATGTTATTTTAGTTACATTCGATAGAAAATTGTTGAATTAGTTCTTTCTTAATATAAGAAAAATATTATTATGTGACAACTTAAAATGTATCTTTTTGTACAAAAATTGATTACTATTTTTTGTTTGGAGAAATATAACACAAGATATATGCTCAGTGACCCAAAAAATACATGTTTATTAAATTTCAACGATTATAATAAATAACAATTACAAAAAATAACATTAATAGAATATGCAAACCGAGTCCTGCAAACGCCGTTTCCTTAAGAATAATTCACCGCCTACCAAGGGTGTTGTAGGTTTCTTTACCGGTGTCACTCTCCTAGGATAAAACGGTTGATCCGAACGTTGGAACACCTCCAAAGATCGGCTACTCGAACGTACCTCGTCTGTCTTTCTCTTTCTCACAACTTGTTGTATCAGAATTTGTATTCTTCTATCTCACCTCTATATCTTTTAAGAAAAATAAGAGAAATTCTTATATAGAACTTTTCTCTTAGGATTACACCAAAATTGAATTGCCAATTGAATTCTGATTTTGAATTCAATTGAATTCATATTGATGCCAATTGAATTCAATATTTCCAACAATCCCCCAATGAATGAAATTGGCAGAGTACAAATCTAGATTACAAAGCTGACTGCAACAGAGAGAGACAACTAAAAGTCCCTGCATAGGATGGGTAGCGGTTAGCCATGTACCTTTTCTTGTGAGAACCTATCGAATTTACCAACAAACAAGTGGGCGGTACCGCCTTGAACTGCGTTGCCTTAGCAGTAAACCGAGACAATAAGCTTCACACAACAACTTTCACTGCAAAGTTTTTATTTTCACGGTTGTGTTCGTTTTGGTCATGAAACACTCTCCCTGGTTCTGCAAGTATTTTCTCGAGAATTTTATTTTGTTAAATTCTCAAAGAAGCAGCCCCACTTTATACTCACATAAGTGACTTTTATTCAATGATATTTCTCTATACCAATCTGGCTCACCATTAAAAGTCATTAAAAGCAAATGCTTAACCTCCCAAATCACCACTGCATCATAGGAATAAGTAAGAGTTCTCAAACTCCACGGTGATTATCCTAGGTATACGCAATTAAGTTGTCTCATTGAACCTAGATCTTGGGATCTCCAATCAGCTAGGTTGAGTTTTTCTTCATGATACCTTTTTATGTCACGGGCTTTAATCTCATTCCCATCAATGTTCGTTTAACTAACTCTCTAATTAACCCTTTGGTCAGCGAATCCGCAATAATGTCCTTTGACTTTACATAGTCAATTGTGACAACCCCACTTGAGAGTAGTTTTCTAATGGTATTACGTTTAGACTTACCATTATATATATGATTATGTACTCTACCTATTATCGATTGACTATCGCAATAGATACAAATAGCTCGCACATGTCTAGGCCATCTTGGAATATCTTCAAGAAATTATAGTAGCCATTCGACTTCTTCAGTTGCTTTATCTAAATCAATGAATTCTGATTCCATCGTAAAACGTGCTATAAACGTCTGTTTGAAAGATTTTCAAAATACCGCTGCACCACCAAGCAGAAAGGCAGATTCACTTGTAGACTTTGAGTCTTTCGTGTCTGATATCCAGTTTACATCACAGTACTCTTCTAATACTGTCGGATATCTGGTGTAGTGCAGTCCCAGATCACGAGTATATCTTAAATAGCGTAGTAACCTAATTATCACTTTTTAATAATCATGTCTTAGATTACTCGTGTATCGGCTCAGTCTACTTACTAAATAGGCTATGTCAGGCCTTATACAACTCATCAAGTATATTAGACTTCTGATGACCAGAGAATATTCCAATTGGGAGACACTTT
>JAOTRH010000010.1:11112936-11159088 GCA_034768845.1 Heliamphora exappendiculata | reverse complement strand
AGAAGACTCTTATATAGCCTCTTAAAGAAGGAGAGGGGTTACAGAGAATTCAATTGCCACTTATGGCTATTGAATTCCAAGCTGACCTACAGAGCATCTGGCTCTGTCTCTTTCTCTTCCTCTCCCTCTGAGAGAAGAATGTAACATGTCTTTTCATTATGGAGGGTTTATCCCTGGAAATCAATAGTCACTCATGGCTATTGGTTTCCAGGCTTCAATTGCAATTGAATGGCTAATTCAATTGTAATTGATTTGGATTTCAATGGCCAATGAAATTCACAGATTCCAACACTATATTGTAATTAACTCAATAAAAATAATGACATTTTAATGTTTGTAGTTGTAAATACATTTTAGTAACTAGATCATGATGTGCATCATGCTACTTGGGCCATTAGTGTAAAATATATATATTTTCTCAATTTAACTGAAGGACTTACGAATGTAAAAGATTAAAACTTATCCTTATAAAATTAAATTTTTATAAGAAGGAACTTATTATTGTTAAAATTGGATTTTACAATCTTATTTTTGGCAATTTTTGGGCCAAAATAAAGTGCTACACGTTCTCTCCTACGAGTAGATGAACGATATATATTTATTTATTAAAATTCAATAAAAGGTAAATGAGAAATCGACGTTCAAAGTCGCCACTTGAATATGGGTTTGTGGAGTTTAATGGAAGAATGATTATGCAACCCCACATTGGAAGTTCACGAGAAACTTTATGGGTATAAGCTTGAGTTAGTCTAAGAAAATGGTCCTCTGGAGGTACCTAATTTTGTAGATGGGGCCTACCAAATGGTGGATTCAATTCAGATCGCACACGCGTGCACCATCGCTGTCAGATAGATCGGCCGAGTCAGGCTGGGCTCAAGTCCAGGTCGTGGGTCATAGAACTTATATTTTTGAAGAAACTTTATTTAAATAAAATTTTTAAAATTCGGTTATTTACCGTTAACCCAACGGGTCAGAAAACACAACGGTCAATTTTCGGATGAAGCGCTCGCGGAGCGCTCAAGCTCCAATGTGCGAAATTCATTCCAGAATAGGGGCTCACGAAGTGCCACTGGTTCAGAATAGGGCACTTGCGGAGCGCTCAACAGGCGCTCAAGCGCCAAGTCCCCCATGTGTATTCCCGTGTTGGGCGCTCGTAGAGCACTCAAGCGCCGACGACGAAAATTTGAACATCTTCTGAACATGTGCAGTGACTATTCTGAATAGTCACTTCAAAAGCTATAAAATCCCTCCATTCTGCACATTTTTGGTATCTAATATTCCTTCTTCCATTACATTAAAAGCGTGTGCAAGTTTTAAGGGTCCAATAGTACAAAACACTTAGTCAATTTGTTATACCTGAAGATTATAGTGTTTCTTCTCTAGGAGTAATTATTGTATCATGAGAGATTGACGTCTGTGAAGCCCGTTAGCACCAGTGTGAGGGATGTATCTATCTTAATGAGATAGTGTTCAACATTAGTCTCGATCTTCAGCTTTATTTCGATTTTTGTATTTGCTCGTAAGAATTTAAATTCAGTTCTTCCTGTTCTTATTTATGTTTGTTTTTTTTCATTACAGTATCGGCATTTGACATTATTTTTTCCAACAATCTTAATATATATTCAAATTTCTTTTGAAAAACCTTTACTGTACTGGTTTTAAAACTTGTGTTCTCTTCAATTTTTGCGTTTTAATTATGTACTGTTGTTTTACAGAATTTTATTTCTTTTTAAATTTTGTTATGTTTCTGGTTATTCAGACACTTGTTTTAAATTTACAAGTATTTGATTATTTGTTGATATTCTGTTCATACAGAAATAGCTATTGAAAATGCCAATGTTGAAAATAAAGTCACAACCACTGCTTCTACCAGTGCGCTTGTTATACACGTGATTGTTCCTACTATATTTGTGAATCACGGGGAGAAGCCAAAAAAATTCAACGGTTCTGATTTCAAGGGATGGCAACAGAAGAATGTTATTTTATCTCACGACTTTGAATTTGGCAAAATTTCTTCATGAAGATTCGCCTACTCTGAAGGAGGACGAGACAAATCGGCAAGTTATTGCCGTTGTGGAAGCATGGAAGCATTCTGATTTTTTTGTCAGAATTACATCTTCAACGGATTAGATAACACATTGTATAATGTGTATAGTCCAATCCAAGCAGCAAAAGGGTGTGGAAATCTATAGAGTACAAAATGAAATATAGCAGAATGAAGAAGTTAATTGTTGGTAAATTCCTAGACATCAAGATGGTGGATTCAAAGACGGTAATTAGTCAAGTACAAGATCTCCAATTGATTCTACATGAAAATAATGCAGAAGGAATGGCAATAAGTGAATCATTCCAAGTGGCTGCAATTATTGAAAAATTGTCGCCATCTTGAAAAATTTCAAAAATTATATTAAACACAATTGCAAGGAGATGCGACTTGAAGACTTGATTTTAAGGTTGAGGATCGAGGAACATAATAGAGTTTCCAACAAAAGAATTGGAAGTCCCTCTATGGATTTCAAGGCCAATGTGGTGGAACATGGCCAGAAATCCAATAACAAGAAAAGGAAGTTCTTTTCACACGGTTCCAAAGGCGGTGACACAAAAAAATTCAAAGGCAAATGCTACGTGAGTAACAAACCAGGTCACTTGGCTAAAGACTACCGCAAATGCAAGAATCATGAAAACCCTGGCAAGAAGCAAAAAACTGCCTAAGCCAATATGACAGAAGAAGAGAATCTATCATGCGACATGTCAAAAATCAACCTTTCAGCAGTTGTGTCTGAAGTGAACTCGGTTTACAATCCAAGAGAGTAGTGGGTAGACACTGGGCTACTCGTCATGTGTGTTCAGACAAGAGAATGTTCACAACCTATCAACCGATTGAAAATGGAGAACAACTCTTTATGAGAAATTTTTTGACTTTTACGGTTGAAGGCTAAGGGAATGTGATTTTGAAGACGACGTCTAACAAGGAACTGAAGCTCAATGATGCACTGCATGTATCAAACATTTGGAAGAACTTAGTTTCTGGGTCATTGTTGAGTAAGAGAAGTTTTAGGCTAGTCTTTGAATTGGACAAAGGTATTCTCACCAAAAGTGGGATGTTCGTAGAAAAAAGGGTATGTGAGCGATGGGCTCTTCAAATTGAATGTAATAAATATATTTCGTACTATGAATAAGATAACTACATCTTCTACTTATATGTTTGAGTTATCTAATGTATAGCCTTGTAGGTTATGCCATGTTAACTATGATACCTTACGTAGGTTGGTTAGCAATGATTATTTGCCTAAATTTCACACCGATTCAATTTATAAATGTGAAATTTGTGTGAAAGCAAAACTTACTAAATTGCCTTTCCATTCGATTAAAATGGGATACCGAACCTCTACAATTAATTCACAGTGATATTTGTGATTTAAAATTTGTGTAAGCTATAGCTGGTAAAAAGTATTTTATTACTTTCTTAGATGATTGTACTAAATATTGTTATCTTTACTTATTAAGAAGTAAAGATGAAGTATTATCTATGTTTACACAGTATAAGAATGAAGTTGAGAATCAACTTGGTAAGAAAATAAAGATTTTTAGAAGTGATAGAAGTGGTGAATATGAATCACAATTTGATGAGTTCTGTTCACAGCGTGGTATTATACACGAAACCACGACACCTTATTCACCTCAGCAAAATGGTATTGCTGAACGAAAAAATCAAACCTTAAAGGAAATGATGACTGTCATGTTGATAAGTTCTGATTTACTTTGAAACTTATGAGGGAAGAAGCTTTGTTTTTCGCAAATTATATTCTTAACAAGTTATGCCACAAAAAAACAAATAAAACGGCGTATGAATTGTGGAAGGGTCGTAAACCTTATTACAAATTCTTAAAAGTACGGGGTTGTTTAGCTAAGATGGAAGTTCATGTTCCTAGAAGAACAAAAATATGACAAAAAATCATTGACTATATATTTATTGGATATGCGAATAATAGTAGTGCATATTAATTTATAATATATAAGTCAGAAATTGAGGATATGCATGTGAATACTATTATTGAATCTAGAAACAGGTAATTTTTTAAAAATATTTTTTCGTGTAATTCTACACGAGGATCAATTTCTCTTAAAGGACTTATGACACAACAACAACTAGTAGTCAAAATTATGAAGGAAATGAAGATGAACCAGTCGCAGTAAAAGGGTAAGAATTTTGAAATCCATTGGTTTGAATTTTTTAACTTATTTGTTAAAAAATGAGCCCTAAAACTTTTAAGAAGCTATGTCCACACCTAAAGCAACTTATTGGAAGGAGGTTATCAATACTGAAATTGAATCCATCATACAAAATCAAACTTGGGAATTTGTGGATCTTCCACCGAGTAATAAATCTATGGGATGCAAATGGATATTCAAGAAAAAAATAAAAGCAAATGGTTCAATTGACATATACAAAGTAAGACTTGTTATAAAAGAAAATAAGTAAAAGGAATGAGTTAATTATTTTGATACATATTATCCGGTTACAAGGATAACATCAATAAGGATGTTAATGTTGGAGGCTAACTGTCAAGATTCACTGATTATGAACATGATTCAAGCCAAAAATAAACTGGATGAGCAAACATCAAAATAGGTTTGAGATCAAAATGTTTTGATGTCAAACGATCAAAAACAAACATGGTATATACTCCCACAGCTAGATTAGAGTTATATCTTACAAAATCTAGATTGATTGATTTTGGTTGCTGCAACAACTTTTAATTTATAAGCTTTCGCAGTTGTACACTTCAAGTTGAAACTCCAAATCCAAGCTTTCTGTTGAATTCCCGAATACTATAACGCGTCTATAGTGTGGGTTATCTTGAACGTGTTCTTCACAACCCTCTTTAGCTACCAAGAGAATACGTGGAAACCCTAGTTGTATATAATGTATATCTTTGTGGCTAAGGTTGTATAACAATATATAAATAGGTTATAGCAGGGACATGTGGAATAAATATAATTTGGGCTCCTAATGTAATTATGAAAATTCACCTCAATCCATAAGTAAATTCATAAAAATATTAATTATACTTTATTCCACTAAAGAATTATAATTACACTCCTAGTCATATTCTCAAAATCGAATATTCGAACTCCTGTTAATAAATATTTATTTATTCTCTCTACGTTAAGATTACAGATACCCACCGATTAAATTAAATTACTGACAATTATATTTAATTAACTTCTTCAAAAATTTCTTAAACCCTTTTACTTAACTTATTTGACTGTCGGATAATTAAATCCACCTATAGGGTTTGACTCGGTCAAAAATTATAAGTTTTCTTAATGTGGTATTATCCATGCCGATCTTTTGAGATGTGAGTTCCGTCAATAATTAATATTCACCATATAATTAATATCGTTATTCAACTCACCGGGATTATAGACCCATAAAAGTTCGCACCCTTTAACGAATCAAAATAACGAATATTAAATACACATAAATAATTAATTATTTCAGAATCAAAAGCACAAGCACTCATAATAACCTTGATATGTGAATTAATTTTTATAGTCAGTATAAGATTAATTACCCCAACGTGGTCTTATTCAATATACACAAGGTGTACTAGCACAGCGAGTCAGAACAATTGGCGACGTTATTATCTGTTCCCCGTAATCAAGACAAGTTTACTAAAACTCTGTGCTCCATTCGTACCGATGGTTTGTCCAATTCTATCTAAATTGTGAACCAAAAAATTATACTTCACAAGAACCCTTAATCTAGTCTTCTGTGTGCAAGTCGAACTCTGCCCACTCGATTAAATACTATGTAGAATAAAATATATCCATGTATGACATTAAATAAATAATAAAATACATATATTGTTCATTAAGATTCTCATAAAAAATAAAAAAATAATTTTATTAATAAATAAAATTAAATACTAAAATAAAAAAATTTATAATTTTTAGTATATAACCCGGATAGTTAATTGTTATAGCAGCCTTGTACAATCTTGAGATAAATCAAATGAATGTTGAAATTGACTTTCTAAATGAAGAATTAAATGAGAAAACATATATAGAACAATTGAAAGGTTTTGTGCTTCTAGAACAAGAAAAGAGAGTGTGTAGGCTTGTCAGATTATTGTACGGTCTCAAGCATACTCCAAAACAATGGCGTGAAAAATTTAATAATGTAATAATGTCAAATGGATTCAAAATAAATGAATGTGACAAGTGTCTATTTCAAAGACACAGAAAAAGAATATATCATTATGTGTCTCTATGTTGACGATATGCACATTATTGGTAGTAATCAAGATATGATTAAAACTACTAAGAAAATGTTAACTAGTAAGCTTGACATGAAAGATCTCAGTGTTACAGATGTTATACTAAGAATTAAATTCAAGAAATGTATTAATCATCCAACAAGACAACCCATTGACTTAAATTTCAACTTATCGAATAATACTAGAGATGGTATATCTTAACTAGAGTATTCTCGAGTTATTGACAGTTTAATGTACGTGACTAATTATACTCGTTCGGGTATTGATGGTCTCTTAATAAATTGACAAGATACACGAGTAACCCAAAAATAAATCATTAGATGGCAATAGTTAGGGTACTAAGATATTTGAGATACACCATAACTATATACTGTACTATACGAGATATTCAGGTGCAGCAGAAGAGTTCTGCGACGCAAATTGGATATCTGATACCAAATATTCAAAATCCACGAGTGGATATATCTTTACTCTGGGTGGTGCAACAATGTCTTGGAAATCTTCTAAGCAAATGTGTATCGCAAGGTCCACAATGGAAGCTAAACTTATTGCTTTAGATAAAGAAGGGAAAGAAGTAGAATGACTTTACTAATTCCCAGAGGACATTCTAATGTTGTCAAAATATGTGCCTACAATTTGTATTTATTGCGACTGTCAATTGGCAATTGAAAGAGCACATAGTAATATGTATAATGATAAGTTTCGACATATTTATCGAAGATACAATACAATAAAATAACTACTCTATAATAGAGTGATCATAATAGACTATATAAAGTCAAAGAATAACATCGCGAATACGCTAACTAAAGGTTTAGCTAAAAAGCAAGTTAGTTGATCATCGAGGGAAATGGGTTTAAAGCTTATAATTTAAAGAGTCGTCATAACGGACACCCAACCTAGCTTATTGAAGATTCTAAGATCTAAGATCAAAGAGACAACTAAGTTGTGAATGACTCACGAAGATCACGACGGAGGTAATCCCTCATGGCAATTTCTAAGATGACACTGTGATACATGCATCGAGTTCAAGATAGGCTAAGCTTTTAATAATTCTTATATCTTGAAAATTCAAGTGGAGTATTGCATGATACTCTTAATAAGAAATCATCTATCTGAGTGTGAACCGGGCCAGTTCTATGAGAATGATATGACTAAATTTCTCAAGAGCACTCACGAAAACCAGATTGTTCAGAGTCAAAATTAACACAATCATGAGAACCAAACGGTGTTTGGAAATATCCTTTGTGATTTTTTATTGTCTTGGTTTACAAAAACGGTTGAACAGTTCAAGACATTATGTTCACTAATTAGCCAGTAAATCTAATAGACTTTCATAAGGGAAGGTTCAAAGCCACAAGTTATTTATCTCTATACGAGAGATTTTTTCTTGTATTCTTTTTTGTGTGTTTGCATTTGCATTTGCATTTATTTTATAGTCATTTCTCATTCATGTGGGGGATTATTAAAATCGGATTTTACAATCTTATTTTTGACAATCTTTGGGCCAAAAAAATGTGGGACCCATCTGTTTTTTGGGTTAAGTCCGAGGTACTACGCGTTCTCCTCTATGATGAAATAAGCGACGTATATTTATTTATTAAAATTCGATAAGTGGTGAATAAGAAATCGATGTTCAAAGTTGCCTCTTAAACATGGGTTTGTTGGGTTTAATGGAAGAGAGATTCTTCAATCCCACATTGGAAGTTCGTGAGGAACTTTGGGAGTATATATAAGCTAGAGTTGGATTGAGAGAAGGATCCCATAGGGGTATCCAGTTTTATGGACAGGGGAAGACCTACCCAATGGTGGGTTGGACCTAAGTTAAACATACACGTGTGTGCGCTGTTGCTACCGTCGTCTGTCCGATTGACCAACCGGCCGAGCCAAGCCAGGCTAGGCTCATGTCAATGTCATGGGTTGTAGGTCGACCAGAGTAGCTTATATTTTTAGAAAAAATTTATTTAAATTTTTATTTAAATAAAATTTTTAAAATTTGAATTTAAAATTTGGTTACTTATTGTTAACCCAACGGGTTGGAAACCCAGTTGTCAATTTCCAGAATAGAGCGCTTGCAAGGCGCTCTGAAGGGCTCGAGCGCCACTAGTCTAGAATAAGGTGCTCGCGGAGCGTTCCAGCGCCAATCCCCCCATGTGTATTCTAGTGTAGGGCGCTCACAGAGCGCTAACAGCGAAAAGTTGAACATGTTCTGAATAGGTGCAATGATTGTTCCGATTAGTCATTTCAAAAGCTATAAATTTTTTCCATTATACATGTTTTTTGCATCCAATAGTCATTCTTCCATTGCATTAAAAGTGCGTGCAAGTTTTTAAGAGTCCGAGAGTACAAAATACTTAGTCGGTTCGCTATACCTGAAGATTAGAGTGCTTCTTCTTTGGGTGTAATCGTTGTATTCTAGGAGATTGACGTCTATGAAGCCTATTAACAGCAATGTGGGGGATAAATCTATTTTAAGGAGATAGCGTTCAACACTAGCCTCGATATTCGATTTTATTTTGATTTTGTGTCTTTTTCGTAAGAATTTAAATTCAATTCTTTCTGTTCTTATTTCTGTTTGTTTTTTCAGTGCAGTATCGATATTTTGATATTATTTTCTCTAATAATAATCAAATCACCATTTAATATATTCTAATATTAACAAAATATATAAGTAAAATATAAGTGGATAACTAATTGCTTGAAGCGTTCGTAGTAAGTAAGAAAATTGAAGAGGAAAGAAAAAATAAAGAGTAAAATTGTAATTTAACTCTTAGTGATAGGAGAAAAAATGCGGCCCCTCGGCGCCTTCAGCTTTTCATATAAGTATAGATGTAGGCAATGCCATGTGGTATTCTTGACAAATAAATAATAGTAAATTATATAATGTTAATCATCTTTTGTTTTCTAACCACTCAACAAAAATAAGTCATCATGTCTATATTGTAAAATTTGTCGACACTATATTGGATGGGCGTATCATGTAGACTTGCCACATGGTATTTCGGGAGCACCAAATCATTACTCGTCAGTAGGGGTATGCGCGGGTTGGGGCACGTGGAGAAAATTTTTTCAACTAACTCACATTTCGCGGCAGATTATTTTTTCAACTCACCGCTAACCTACTAATCATCAAAACCAACATGTCGAGTGATCTTTTTTGGCGATTTCAACCCGCGATTGAGGCAGTTTAATGGGTTCAAAGTAATTAAAATTTGAAATTATTTTCTAAAATTAGTTTCTAAAAAATAAAAACTTATTTTAAATTTTTTTTCAAAAATCACATTTAACAAGTCAAACAAAAAACTAAATAAAAATATCAACAATTATTCAACAACAATAATAATAATAATAACATAATTAAATATCTCTAATAATAACGTTTATAATGCATACTTATTGAAAAATATTCTCAATACATAAAGTAGTAATTAAATTTATAAATATCTTAATTTATTATTTATAAATTATTAAAAATATATAAATATATTTCATCGTATGTATAAATACAATAACTAATATATAGACTATCAGCAAATAGTGTTGATGGTGGGTTGAAAAAAAATAAATCTACAACCAGTTCACCTTTCTTATTTTTTCAATCAATTTATCTAACCCATCCTACTTACTCATACAACTCGCACACGTTGAATCAGATTGACGGATTAAAGTAAATTGACGAATTATTTGTACACCTCAACTTAATAGTGTGCATGCAACTTGTTGGGATTTTAGGGCATGAATCCTCAAATTAACGATCGGTTGAGTAACGAATTTCTATGTAAATTTCAATTCCAACAAAGCAAATTAAAAAAATAAGAAAAATCATAATGAACATGAAAAAATACGTAGTTCGACTGATTACCTACGTCAACAAGCGAGAAAAATAATCAATTTACTATATACAAATATAAATTACAAGATTTATTTTCATTCTTACAATATTTGTGGTCTCAAATTGATATTTTATCTCTCTCTGCACATTGAGGATGTTCTTGCGGGAAAGACTATGCTAAGATGTGTAGTCGACTTTAATCTCCAAACTAAATCTCTCCAGAGTATATGGCCTTCTAGAGTATATGGCCTTCTAGGTTCTAAGATATAAAATCCTTTATATATAACACTTGGTCAAACTGAAATTTTAGCAGCATATTAAAAATTACTGTCCTGCAGAGAGTGCTCGAACGGTCTCAAAACACCCTGTCAGTTTTTATGTAAAAAAAATCGAAGGCACCAATCCCAACAAAAATGTAATGCATTGGTAGTTTGGAACAGATACAGGATCCGGGATGGAGAAACATTTATTTTTTATGGTCCTGCCAACAGCTAACAGACTATTACGACTCATCAATTAGCGCCAAATTAAATATGTTTTACGCCTAGTAACGATTTGTTGGTTGATTTCAAACCACAAGCCTTCCGCCCTTCCCTTATCTCTTCAACTCAATCCAGTTTTATAGTCTTGTCTTCATCTCATTTGAACATAGATCATAATCAACATCTGCATATTTCCAAAAGAAGCTGCCATGGAAGCCCTCAAAGCTTCTTCGTTTCCTTCATTTACCTTCACAATGATCCCAAAAAGAGTTCCCAGAACACATCTTGAGAAGCCCATTTTGGATTTTGGATTCAATCATCGACCCAGTTCGTTTCTCTCATCAATCCGCAAGGAGAAAGTAGAATTCAGGGTTCTTACCGCTACATCTTCGACTATTTCAACTGAATTCACAGACCCGCCTGAACAAGAACTTGAAATTCACGGCGATGAAGAGAAGTTCGACTGGTTAGCTCACTGGTATCCAATTATGCCGTTGTGTGATCTTGACAAGAGGGTCCCTCACGCGAAGAAAGTGATGGGTCTTGATGTGGTGGTGTGGTGGGATAGGAATGAAAGTGCATGGAAGGTGTTTGATGATAGGTGCCCTCATAGGTTGGCTCCGCTGTCTGAAGGAAGGATTGACCAGTGGGGGCGGTTGCAATGTGTGTACCACGGTTGGTGTTTCAGTGGCTCTGGTAACTGCAAGTTCATTCCTCAGGCACCAACGGATGGTCCTCCGGTAATAATTCTGACAACGAACATTATGTCTTTTTTTTTTCCATACCTCAACCAAAATTGTGGCATTGAGCGGAATTTGTTATTAAATTTCTGCAGTGAACTTTTGATGTGCACGTGATGAAATTTCTCCTTCCCCTCCCTCCTCCCTCTCTAGTGTCATTCGAGTATGCCTTTGACATGTTTAGTGTCCTATTGATGCAACGGAAATATTAAAAAAGACTAGATAGCATTCTAGAAAATGAGATAAATGCTTAAATTCACGAGAAATTTTGAATCCTCAAAGGTAAAGAGATGAAAATATGAATATTATTGATGAAAAGATTAATAGCCTTTAGGCTTAACCCTTCCTTGTAATAGAGAAATCTCCTAATTTTAGTAGGAAAATAATTCCTGATTCGAATAAGGAATATTTCTTAATTCGAATAAGGAAATTTCCATCTAATCTAATTACTTGCAAATCAAGGAGAATAATAAAGGAAACTAAAAATTGTAAAGAAAAATCAACTAGCCAAAACAAGTGGCACTAAAATGAAAAATTCTAAAAGAAATTACTTTCTTAATTTCCCTAAACAAATTCCTAGTCAACTTCTCAATTTCTTCTTTGATACATGATGTTCAAAGGCCAAAAAGTGGAGGGTTGTAGTTTATTTGACAACAAATATAAACTATAAAGCCAGCTCCTTAAAAGAATGTGTGTTGACAATATTTGAGTTGAGAATATAAGCGTCATATTGAACTATAATAAATGAAATGGAATTAAGACAATGCATTGATTGTTCTGATGCAAGGTATGAAAGACATGTTGGGCCAGTAACCATAAGGTCTCAAGGATAGTAATAACCTGGTTGCAGGGTTGATTAGTAGACAAAATAAAAGCTTAGCAGAAGCAAAAGTTGCAGTTTCAGTAGATTAATGGATTAAATAAGCAGTGCAACCATATTCTTCTGGCTATTGGAGCAAATGCCTATATACAAATATCTATGGCACTAGAAGTTTACATCACCTGTCTTAACATTTCTTGGCCTCAAAGTACGATATTCAGCATTCAAAGTATGTATCATATTGACGTATATAAGCTTTTCATAAAATCATCAAACATAGCTAGATGGGAACAAAACATCTATGTCGAGGAGTTGTCTTCACATAGCCAAAACATGCATAAATGAACTCTCCCAGTTTAGGACTCATTGCCTGAAAATGGATGGATAAAAAATGTACATAGAGCATGACTCATAAATCATGACGACAGATACGGGATATCAATCTTAATAGAAATCATACCTTGTACCTATATATTAATAGAGTTTCCAATGGAAGTGAACATTTGTTAGATTCGTTTAATGAATGTAAACACAATATATTCGATTACACTTTTAGCCTTCCCATCCCGACAAAACCAAATGAAGGGAGATCTTTGTTAACCTAAATTCCAAATGAAGGCCACAATATAATAAGTCACATATGGTTACAACAAAGGAACATCTCAAAGAAAGGGTTATCATTGCGCTTGTATCCCCCGAAATCTAGGATTGATCATGGGTGGCTAATGAAAGGATTACATATCATGTCATAAAGCCTAAGGAGATGTCCATGGATTTCGATTCATTAACCATGAATTTTCTAATGAAATTGAACAGCATTGCAATTTAAATTCAAAAGATAGTTATAAGGAATTGAAGGTTCATCAAATAAAGTCCAATGTTGCTTATGGTATAGGATTGCTCATTTTGTCCTCTTACCAAGCTCTAATTAAGTCTCTTATGACCAATCTACACAATATGAATCTCACTAACAATTCTAAATTTAATAAACAAATTATAAAAATGAATTCCCTAAATAAGTAGTGACAAATTCTCATGAATTCAAAACCATGTGAGTTTCTATTGGTAATTTGTTATTTCAATCATGTTCCAAAGTCGATGTTGAAGTTGGGGTATAAGTCATAATATTGGGGTCACAAAATAAATCAAAATTGGAGTAGGTCGCTTAAGCAGGTTTCAACTCGCTCGAGCAACCGAACATGAGTGCATCCCCACTCATGTGTCACTCTTAAATTTGTTCGAGTGCCGTGTCACTCTTAAATTTGTTCGAGTGCCGTGTCACTCTTAAACCCAATCAGGTAAGCTTTACATGTTCAAGTTTCTTAGATTTGAAACATGTTTGTTCTTGCTGTGAACTCATCCTAAGTCCCAAGTCCAATTCTCAACAAGCCCAAACCCAAAATGTATGCTCTTTAAGGTCTCTAATAGCATTACAAAGTCACTAAACACCACAAATAATGATTCAAGTCACAATTTCATACAAGTTCGTTTCACAACATGCATGTCTTTGCAATGCAACTCACACACAAGCATTTCTTTAGATCCTATAGGCCTTATAGTCGATTAAAGGTCCCAACCGTGGTATATTACTTAGAAACATGATTTCCCAAACATGCAAAACCTCTAATTTCTATCAAACTTCTACGTGGTGATTTGGCTTTTCCATTTTTAACTTTGTGAATAGAGCCATAAGATAAGATAATATTTGGAATAATTCCTACCTTTTTTCCAGAATTTTTATAAATTTTCTCCTTCCTCTTCTCGAAACCATGATTTCACATGCATGCAAAACTCTGTGGTTCTAAGCTAAGTAAGTTCTATCAAGTATCTTTGTGGTGATTTAGCTTTTTCGTTTTTTTCGTGAATATAGGCCCAAGACAAGGTGAGAATACCTAGAATAAGCCATATAATTTGTCTTCAATTTTGTCCTACTCATCTCTCTCTTTCTCTCTCTCTCTCTCTCTCTCTCACACACACACACACACAAACGGTGAACATTTCAAGAATGAGACGCCATTTCCCCCACCAAACTAACAAGGGTTGATATGTATGTGTGGGACGCATCTCTTCCTAATGTACTGCAGGGTTTGGACCCACTTTACAGGAAGTCACATCGCGAAGAT
Source organism: Heliamphora exappendiculata (assembly GCA_034768845.1). Taxonomy (NCBI): domain Eukaryota; kingdom Viridiplantae; phylum Streptophyta; class Magnoliopsida; order Ericales; family Sarraceniaceae; genus Heliamphora; species Heliamphora exappendiculata. Next base: position 11,144,807 of record JAOTRH010000010.1, on the reverse strand, counting down.
TGTGCCAACATGATACCTATTAAATCATTCCATTAACTTAATTAAACACATTTAGTTAATTTGGATTCTCTCTCTCTCTATCTCTCTCTCTCTCTCAGTCTCTCTCTCAAACAATGAACATTTCAAGAATGAGTCGTCATTCCCCCATCAAACTAACAAGGGTTGATATGCATGTGTGGGACACATCTCTTCCTAATGCAATGCAAGGTCGGGTACCCACCCTATAAGAAGTCACATCGTGAAAATTGTACCTGCATGATAGCCTATTAAATCATTCCATTAACTTAGTTAAACACATTTAGATAATCTGGCTTCATTTCCTTAAAATTTATACCCAAGGGAAAAAATAAAATGAATTAAGATGATCTCATATCAATGTTCCAAAATAATTCAATTAGTACCAAAATGCAATTCAGTTACATAGAACAAACTTAAGATTTCTAACACCCAATTAACACAAAATATGCAAATTTAACATTTCTATCACCAATTAACACAAAATATACAAATTTAACAATAATCAATTTAAATAAAATGTGCTAAATTTCCAATACACGCCCTAATAAAGAAACTCATTATTGTCATTGCAAAAGTGGGAAGAGTAGTACCTGTGTATTACATGTTATGTGGGGAACTCAGAAATGTTGGAGTAGCAAATAATTATGTTAATGCAATCGAGACACGAAAAATGGAGCAATAATTAGGCTGATTATATTTAGCAGAGAGTGCGCTTATAATGGTGGTTAACATTGAGGTTGTATCCTTCCGGTTTGTATCATCATGAATGAAATCAGTGGGTGTATCAGTAGTAGTGAGAAGATGTATTTATCTATTAGCATCATCTATTATTCTATGAAAGTAGAGCAAGGCATTACCCTTGCTTATAATTATTTTACCATTTTATGGTTGTAAGCTACATATGTTTAAGACATAACTCATGGAATGTAGTTTAACTAGATTTTGGAGATGTGAATTGTAAAGAAAAAGTTGTGAATAATAATTGGCACAATATACTTGTGAGTATTCTGGTGAAATCGAAAAAGAAATTAACCGTAGAATCAAAGGGCCAAAATGAAGCGGAAAGATAATTCGAAGTGCGATCAAGGATATCAACTAGTTAGAGTAGAAGCTTTATCGTATGTTCACATGACTGTGATATAACATTCTTATTAGTGGAATAGTTGGGATTAATAGAAAATGTACAGAAAATGAGTATAGCCCTTGTTAAGTCACTAATTATCCCAAAAGTTTAAGTTGTTAGGAAATAGGCCCAACAATATATATCAAATTATTCAACACTCTCCTTCACGTGCGACCTTGTCTCACACGTGGAGAGGCGAACAAACTAAATAGGTGTACCAACACACAAAGTGCATAATAAAAAATACAACAGGAAAACACATCACGAGACTTGAATCCAAAACTTTATGGAACTAGAGCTCTGATACCATGTTAAGTCACCAATTGTCCCAAAAACTTAAACTGCTAGGAAATGGGCCTAACAATATATATCAATTCATCCAACAGCCCCAATGCAGATGTGAAGTGGTCATTGAAGGCCATTATGAGAAGAACAACAATAGTAATAAACAAAGGTATTTTAGCGAGTCTAGATTGTAGGACGAGACTGTTGGAAGTCATTGAGGATGGTTTTGCAATGCGTTTAGAGACTAACAAATGTATGGTGAGAGAAGTGGTTCAGTTCAAGTTTGCTGCACAAAAATAAAAAATCAATCACTGAGTAAGACTCTCGTGATTGTTATGAAAAACCGTAATAGGGAAACAATGGAACCAATCTAGATTCGACTTGTACTAAACATTACATGAACCCTCACAAACAAGTGCATAGCGAGAAATTTTATTATATCATCTTCAATGCCATTATGTTATATTTGTAGTCCTAGAAAACATCTTATAAGTAACTTTTACATGATATACTGTAACATATCGTTGCAATAATAGTGACAAAAGTAATTTTAGCATGTCAAATTATATGTAGCAAAGAACGCTTCTAAAATCTTTTATGTTGAGATTTATTTTTGAAAACATTGCATCATATGTTCATTATTTATGAAAAACATATTATCATGAAAAAAAAAAAACAGTAGTCTTGTAAACACAAAATTATGTACTCACAAAAAGTAGCTCTCAACTAAGTTTCATTTTTTTAATAGAAATTGACGCCTTCATGTTTAGTTTTCCTAATAATTTTAGAGGGTTAATTTATTAAACCTTTTTTCAAAATTTTACCTCTTCTGCATAGGTTCTATTTTTTTTCCAAAGTGCAATGGGGTCAATTGAACCCACTAAACTCCACTTGGATAGACTATGCGTGTGCTTACAAAACACAACTTACAAACCAATTGTTCTTGCCAAATCTGCATATATCTTCCCCCATACATCACTAACCATGCATCAAATCCTTGACGCGCTAAACTTTGTCTCCAGAATCCTCGAAGATGTTCTTGAAGCTTAGATTTATTCTTTGCTTAATTTCTCCAAGCATGTCTTGGTCTTCCCAGAGCCTTGTATTTATAGTTAGGAGAGCCTTATGGAGAAGTAAGGAGTGATTGGACATGTTTCCCGAAGTCTGAAAAAAATAGGAAACAACAAAACATCACTCTCCCGCTCAAGCTAACTTTTAGCCCCATTTGAGAGGCTAATCTCCAGAAGGTCTCCGCTCAAGCGTCCCGAACTTGTATCACTGATAGAAATTACTAGAGGTAATCCCTATTTAACAACTTGCCTTTTTTGACTAATTGTTTATTTACACATTGGTACAAGGAAATGGGGATGCATATGGATTTATTTTGACTATGATAGGAGAAGTTTAGATGACAAATTGCGATTATGATCTTGTTTCCATAATAAGATTTGCTCTCGATTTAATTTTGAATGGATTGTTTTAATAGTTACTTTCAAAAGTTCTCTGACTCATCTGTTGGCTTTTAAAAATATGCTAAGCTAAGGCCCTTCATTTTTTTTTTTTACCTTAAAAAATATTGCAATTCATTAGCTTGAAATCTGTTATTTCTATGTTCAGCGTCTCTGTAATTATGATTACAATAAATTCCTTGGGTTGCTACATGAAGTATTTTGGGCGAAGCCTTACAATTTTTGTGAGTAGTGTGATCCAATGTGCACATTGCTGAGAGCTCATGCTCATGTTTAACCCTACACTAGTTATGAAAGGATGAGAAACAATTTTGCATCTTTTGTTCCTTCCAAGAGAATTTAAGGTTGATATTATCCAAGTTTAAACTGAATCTATTCCCAGTTTATCATCTCACTGCACCAGTTTTTTAGTTTATGTTTGCTTATTAATATAGTTTCTTACATATGTGGTCTGTCCTGATATTCTGACAAAATATGCAGGTCCACACATTCAAGAAAGCATGTGTAGATGTTTATCCTAGTACAGTACAAAATGACATTGTTTGGTTTTGGCCGAACTCTGATCCTCAGTACAAAGATATCCTCACAAACCAAAAACCCCCATTTATACAGGAGTTGGATGACCCATCATATACAAAGCTGATGGGAAATCGAGATATACCGTATGGGTATGCAGAGGCAAAATTGGCCGCATTTCTTATATTTCTTGTTTCCAAGCAGAAGTTATGTGCTACTGGTTATGCCCTTGAATCTTGAGGTAGTTTCTAGTAATTATGGAGGAAAGCGAACTTTCAGGAATATCTAGTTGAGGCAATCGGCTTAGTATTATTGCTGAAAAGTGAACAGAGTATGAAGAAGAAGAAGAAGAAGAAGAAGAAGAAGAAAAAAGAAAGAGGAAAAGATAATTAGATGTTTTAGCTCATAGTGACAGATTTCTTCAATTTTTCAGCCTTGACTTGAATCTTTGTCAAACTTTTGAATATTACGACAATTCATATGTAATTGTTTTCTCTACAATATTTATTGCGAATATTTCCTCAAGTACTTCTAATTCTTATGTATCCTTTTGATGTTCAGGTATGAGATCTTGATTGAAAATCTTATGGACCCTGCTCATGTTCCATATGCTCATTATGGAATAATGCGAATTCCGAAACGAAAAAACAGATAAGAACTCCAAATAAGACTATTTGACGTATAATGCATAATTTTCTCTTTATTTGTAAGTATGTTTGGCTGAGACCAAGTTTCTTTCACTGTTAAGGCCGATAGAGAAGGGGGCCGACCACTTGAAATAAGCATAACGAGACTAGACATCAATGGTTTTACTTCAAAGCAGGAAGCAGGCAATGGCAGATTTATTGCACCTTGTATTTTTGCTGCTTTTCCTCCTGTCACTGCTGCTCAGATTAATGGATCTGTATCATCAGCTGGGACCAAAGAGGTAGACCAGTCCATCTGTTTATTTAAATTACATTGATCAATGATAGTTTTTTTTTCTTTGTTCTTTTTATTTGCAATTCAGGTATTTTGTTTTCCATTTTTTATTTATCTATCTTCTCCACTCTTTCTTTATTTGTTTCTTTTATGTATTTGGGCTGTGTTTTAGCACAATAATGTTCTTACCTTTATTCAGGAGCCATCATCACATGTGCCGCAACGAAGAATTGCTCCAATTTTTATCTGCATTCCAGTTAGTCCGGGCAATAGCAGATTGATATGGGTATTTCCAAGAAACTTTGGATTTTGGATTGATCGAATTGTTCCACGATGGGTGTTTCATGTCGGTCAAAACTTAGTTCTGGACTCAGATCTATATCTTCTACATTTGGAGGTAGATTCTATTTCTTTTGTATATTCAAAGATTATTTTCTATCAGCGCAACTTGTTAGTTTCATTTTCATCTTTTATTGTGTGTGCTCATGCTCAATAAGAGGTGAAATTTAGAACTTAGAAGTCTCTGATGATCATAATGGCTGGATTGAGGGGACTAATTAGATAATCTCAATTAACACACTTACTGCTGATAAGATAAAAACTGGTTGAGTTTTTATTTTAGATTGGAGTGCCTTGGTCAACTCAACCTATGGCACAAACCCTTGATTTCAACTTCTTGCATTTACTCACATGAATCCTTTATGTCATTCAACTCTATCTAGAGGTTTATCTTTCCAGAGAAATGTGAAAACATTTTCAATCATGTCAATTCCTTTTAACTGAATCTGACTTTTTGCAACGTTGATTCTGAGATTTTGGTTCTTCTAGTTTGAATGCCATGATGGATCATATAGCCTATTATCCTCTCTGGGAAACTTTTCCCCATCCTTTCCTCAACTAGTGGTGTCTCTAGTATTTTGCAAATGAATTAGTTTCTCTTCCTCAACTAGTTGGTCGTCTAAAATCGCTTAACACGTTGAAAGGACATTTCCACTCTGTCCATCCTATTTTGACTCTTTGAGTTACTTCATTTTCATTTTCCTTGAGTAGTTGATAATTCGTTCAAAAAAATGAAAATGGTTCCTTTTGGCACTCTCTTCTCCATCTACTTTTCATTTGTTTGTCCCTTTCTAGCCCGCTCGTCAAGCTATTGATTTCATTGACTATAAGGAGCCTGTCTTTGTAGACCTCTCAGTGCTTTCACTAGAATTGCATATATGTCTTAGATCCATTGACCTAGAATAATTTGGTATCTTAGGTATCTCTCTCACTTATCGCACATATTAAGCCACTGATTTACCTTGTCTACCTCGAATTCGTGTTATTTCCGGAGTAGTTTGAGAGGGGAGAATGACGTCAACACATTGTTGTCTCGTACAAAATGGGGGCCAGGGACACAGTGGTGGTATTTTGAGGCAATGCTCTTCACCTTAAGTAACAAGGAATGGATGTGCATATCTAAGTCTCTTTTAAAGATAATTGGGGTGTATCAGTAAAGGTTCCACGAAGGTTTAACTGGTTGCTCGGGTGAATGAGGTTCAGTCGAAGACATATTATGCAAGGGTCTCCAGGCAGCTTATCTGATTTTTTTTGTTTTTATTTGTGATGGACATGGCAAGGAAATTGCACTAACATGCATGCCTAGGACACATATGAAATGGTTTTTAATAGGGGTCAAACTGTAATATTAGAAAGTTATGACTAATGAAATCGGATGAACTCAAATATGCATCTTTATCTATATTGATTTGATTTTATTATTATATTGCAGTAAACATCTTAATTTGTTATTGGGAATAGCAATTCCTTCTTAATGGGTATCGTTGTGGTTTTATAAAGATATCCATCAATACACAAATATTTATACGAGAGTAATGGGCCTCCTAATGCATCTATGGGATGTTGGGGTCTTTTTGTAGGAAAATATAAAGCATATAAATACATGAAATATTGATGCTACATTCACACCCCTCCCCCTCTAAAACTCAGGATGCGAGCACAGAGAACATTGAGAGTTTGTCAAGAAGAAAACAAAAGCAAGCAGTTGTATGAGTCTTAGTAAAGAATTCGTATCAGTCCTAGTAAATAATTTAGTCAACTCCATCGATGACAGAACAAAAGGCAGAGTAATAGTGTCGAATTGAAGATGTTGGCGAACAAAATGGTGATCAATTTCAATATGTTTCGTACGCTCATAGAACACCAAATTATGGGAAATATGAAAAATACTCTTGTCAGGTGTGGAAGAGAAGATAGAAATGCCCATATATGAAAAAAGCCAACGAAGTTAAACTATCTCAGCAGTAGCATGGGTCATAGCACGATACTCAACTTTCGCTGTAGAGAGAGCAACAACAGTTTGTTTTTTGCTCTTTTAGGAAATAAGAGAGTCACTGAGAAAGACACAAAAACCATAAGTGGATTTGTGATCAGAGATATCACCTGCCCAATTAGCATCAGTATACATGCGAAGAGTTAAACTCGAAGTTGAAGAGATGAGTAAGCACCGAAGATTACCACTGCGAACATATCTCAAAATGCGTAATAAGGTAGCCTAATAGGTAGACCGAGGAGTAAAGACAAACTGGCTAACAATGTGAACTGCACAGGTAATATCCAGATGAGTTACGGTTTGATAAACCAAACAACCAACCTACTCACGATACTTGGTAGGATCATCAAGTGGAATACATCTGAAGCAGAAACTTAGCATGTAACTCAATAGGAGTATCAACTATCTTGTCATCAGTGAGATTGACATGATGAAGAATGTCACTAAAGTTGAATCATAAAACATAGATTTAGGGTTTGAAAGAGGAGAAGAATTGATAAGAAAGAGGAAACAGAGGTGGAAAAAAAAAGAGTTGGGAGAGTTAATTAGCCTCATTCACCTACACATACTTAAAATATTATTAGGTCAAAGATAAGTATAAGAATGCCTTTAAAAAAATAAGATAAATAGAAAAAACACTCTTAATAGTCCCCCTTAAGCTAAAGCATAAATATCAAACATGCTCCCTTGACAAGCAATCGATGAAAGATATAACGCGGTAGTGGCTTTGTAAGAATATCACCCAATTGGTCTTCCGAGCGAATATAAGGAGTGGCAATCTGTTTATGCAATAACAAATCCTGAATAAAGTGATAATCAATTTCAATATGTTTAGTGCACTCATAGAATACTGAATTATTAGTAATAAAAATAGCGGCTTGATTGTCACAAAACATTTGCATAGGATGTGAAGTAGAAATGCCAAAATCCCGAAGACGAGAACGAATCCACAATGTTTCAGAGGCAGTAAGAGCCATGGCCCGATACTCAACCTCAGCACTTAAACGAGCCACATTGTTTTTACTGCACCAAGTAACCAAATTACTACCAACCAATATACAATAGCTAGACGTAGATCGCTTATCAAAGCGACTACCGGCCTAATCTGCATCACTATATCTGGTTACAGTCAAAGAATCAGAGGGTTGATGTAGCAAGCCATGGCCTGGGGCACTCTTCAAATAGCATAAAATGCAAAAGACAGCTTCAAAATGTGGCTGATGAGGAGCATGCATAAATAGGCTCACAACACCAACATCATAAGTAATGTTCGGGCAAGTAACAGTGATATAGATTAACTTTCCAATAAGGCACCGGTGACCACCAACATCAACAACAATATCATCCTGATCAACATCAAGCTTAACAGTAGAGTTCATGGGAGTATCAACTAGTTGAGCAGTGAGAAGACCAGTTTTAGAAAGAAGGTCGAGCACATTTTCGTTCAGAAAGAGAAATGTCCTTAGAAGATCGAGTAACCTCAATTCCAAGAAAATAGCGAAGAACACCCAAGTTCTTAGTATGAAATTGCGTGGCTTGGTGGTTTTTTAGGTCAAGAATGCCAACATCATCATCACCCGAAAGAAGAATATCATTAACATATACAATTGACACTATAGTGCTTTTGTAAGAGTGATGAATAAATACAGAGTGATCAGATATAGAATGTTGAAAGCCATAAGTAAGCACAACTGGGCTGAATCGATCAGACCCGACACGGGAGATTGTTTTAAACCATAAAGGGAATTATGTAAACGATATACAAGATGAGCACTACTGGCAACACTATAGCCAAGCGGTTGGTCCATATATATCTTTTCCTGAAGGTCATCATAAAGAAAAGCATTTTTAATGTCAAACTAATATAAATGCCAAGAACAACTAACAACAACAAAGTGAATGATGCGAATGAAGGTAAGACGAGCCACAGGAGAAAATGTTTTTAAGTAATCAACACCGTAGGTCTGAGTGTACCCCTTAGCAACTAACCGGGTCTTAAGGCCCTCAACAGACCCATCAGAAAGATATTTCACTGTGTATACCCAATGACAACCCACGGTTTGCTTCCCCGATGGAAGAGAAGTGAGCTTCCAAGTCTGGTTCTAATGAAGAGCTCTCATTTCTTCATCTATAGCATGTTTCCATCCAAGCATTGACATGGCTTATTTATAGGATGAAGGAACAGAAATAAACGATCATAGGATGTTGAGTATAGGCACGCTTACCACAACGCAAGGCCATAGGCAAGTTAGGAGAAGCGGAAGTAGGGGTGAAGATGTAGGAGCCTCAGCCAAAGAAGATGATGAATCCGGGCCATAAGAGACAATTTTTCGAGCACGAAATCCTTGATATACGTGCAAATGATGAGTAGATAAAGAGGAAGGAGAGGACATTGAAACGGGTGACTGCCCGTCACAACAACATATGAGATCAGACGACAATAAGAAACTGGAGGAAGTAAAGAAAGGTGTTGATTCGAAGAAAGTGACATCAGTACTAACAAAATACCATTGGGACTCGGGGTGATAACAATGATAGACTTTCTGAGTATGAGAGTAGCAAAGAAAAATACACTTTTGAGTCCGAGGGGATAATTTATCACGACTGGAATCAAGAACATGTACAAATGTAATACAATTTATTAAGTCACCAATTGTTCCAAAAGTTTAAGCTGTTAGAAAATGGGCCAAACAATGTATATCAAGCTATCCAACTCTTCCCCTCACGTGCGACCCTGTCTCGTACGTGGAAAGGCAAACAAACTAAACAGGTACACCAACACACAAAGTGCACAATAACAAATATAATAGGAAAACACATCACGAGACTTGAATCCAAGACCTAATAGAATTAGAGCTCTGATACCATATTAAGTTACTAATTGTCTTAAAAACTTAAACTGTTAGGAAATGGGCCCAATAATATATATCGAGCTATTAAACTCAATAAAAAACCCAAGGAGTGAGTAGAAAAGGCGAGGAAGTCGGATATAACAAGAAAAAAGGAGACTGACCATTGAGAGCAACAGAAGGCATACGATTAAGAAAACAAGCGGTAAGGACGACATTACCACAAAATTGTTTTGGCACTGTAGTGTGAAACAATAAGGTACAAGTAATATCTAACAAGTGGCGATGCTTGCGTTAAGCAACACCATTTTGTTGAGACATGAAAGCAGAAGTAGTCTAGTGAATAATATCATGATCAACACAAAAGGAAGTAAAGGTAAATTGCATAGATTCAAGAGCATTATTAGATCGAATAATCTTGAGATGTTTGTCAAATTGGGTATAAATTTCACTGTAAAAGCGAAAGAGAATACAATGCAACTTCGATTGAGTTTTCAACAAAAACAACCAAGTCATATGAGAATAGTCATTAACAAAAATAAAAAAATAAGAATATCCATTATTAGTGGGAGTTCAAGAAGGACCCCAAATGTCCATATGGACTACATTAAAGGACTCTGATTGACGACTACAACTACTGGTAAGAAAAGAATTACGGTGATGCTTTCCTAATTGAGAAGCTTCACAATTAAACCAGACACGAGACTAAAATTAGGAATAGCCAATTTAAGCTTAGCCACAGATGGATAGCCCAAACGTAAATGCCACTGAAGAGGAAAAACGATAATATAGTAAGTGGCGGAAGACGAACCAACATCAAGATAATAGAGGTCATCCTTCTGATGCCCCGAACTAATCATCTTCTTGGTCTGGAGGTCCTAGAAAACACAAGTGGGAGAGAGTTATATAACAATGCAAAACGTTAGTTTACTAACTAACGAAGAGTAAATTAAAAGGAAAATTATGAATATAAAGACTAAAAGGCAGGGAGAATGATGGAGATGGATGTAGAACACCCGTGAACCATCCCCTGCACAGGTAGAGATGAACCATTAGCTAAGACGATATGATGCTTAATGAGTTAAATGAGAAAAGGCGATGGAGTACCAGACATGTGAGAACTAGCGCTAAAATCAAAGACCCATGAAGGAGATGTAAGAGCCGCATATGAAATATTACCTGAATTGACTAAAGTAGTTGTGGAAGATGGAGGTAAAACAGACCGCGATGTTCGAACAATCTCGCTAAGCTGAGTAGCGAGAGTATCATGAGAACCAGAAGAGGAAAACACCTAATTGGAAGGCCCAATAGATATCTGAGACTGAGATATGTGATTAGTAACCTGATTAATATAATCGCGTTTACTATACTTAGCCCAACAATAAGGTTCAGTATGGTTAGTTCCATCACCACGACCACTAACTTGAGAACCTTCACGAAAATTACGACTACCACAATTACTGCGTCCATTATCTCAGAAAGAACCTTGACCGACATTGGTAGAAACTAAGGCAGAAGATTCAGACGCAGAAGGAGAACTAGAAGGACTAGGTATACCAGCAGATTGACCCAACAAGGAACGTAACAACCGAGAATATGCATTAGTTGCAGTAAGAAAAGTCTCACTAACCAGAATTTGATCCTTAAACCCACAAAGATCGGAATCTAAATCAGAAAGTAAGGAGGCAATCATGAAATCCTCCCATTGGCGTTTTTGTTGCTGTAAATTAGTAGTGAAAGGATAATATTGTAATAACTGATTCCATAGACTCTTAAACTAACTATAGTTTTCAAACAAAGATTTTTTAGCTTGTTTGGTTGCAAAAAACTGCCCATATTGCTCATAAACAAGAGATAGATTGCTCTGATTTGAGAAGGAGTCTGCAAGAGAGTCCTAGATTTGCTTAGAAGTGTCACAAAACTCCATTGTAATAGCAATGTGAGGCTCCAAACCATGCCACAGCCAACCCATAACATTAGAATCAACCGACTCTCAACTAGAAAAAGTAAGATTCCCATTGGGTGGAGGAGAATTAGTAATGTACTTTAACTTCTGTTTTCCTATAAGAAAAATCTTAAATGCGTGTGCCTAAACTAAATAGTTAATACTATTTAGGCGTTTAGAGGTGACACACTGCGGTAAGTTGTCATCTTTAAGATCAAAAGTCTTGGTCTCAGCCATAGAAATTCAAAAACGATTGTAATCAAACTAGAAGCTTGCTACTTAACATGAATCAAGCAGAAATCAATAAAAAATTCTAAAATAATTGAGCAACCTGTGATATGAACTCAAGAAAACCAGATGCAATGCAAACCTAAGACAACCAAAAGAATATCACACTGCAAATCACACAAACAGCAAAAAAAGAAGAGCCAAAGTCAAAAAGCACAGATGCTGACCTTTAGAATGACCAAGAAAACAACTAGAAACCGTCCATAATCACCAAATAAGTATGGATCTGACATGAACAGTGAGATTCAGCATCTATAGGATGAAGCTTGATCATTGAAAACCAAGATTAAAGTCGTATAGTGCAGATCGAAGCCTTAGGGTTATGAAAAACTCAAAAATTTCAAAAACTCACGGGACACACCAAACTTCTTCAAAAAATCATGAAAAATCACCATAAGGACCAGTATATTGAGGCAATCTGAGGCAGAAGAGCGGCGTTTGTTGTTGTTCGTACAGACGCTGACGTCATCGTACGGAAGATGACATTGCGCGTCGTCACTGTGTGACAAATTCTGAAGCTTTACTACTCTTTTAGGGTTAGATTGGATGCTTTAATACCAATTGGAATCATAAAATATAGATTTAAAGGTTTGTAAGAAGAAGTGATAAAAAAGAGGAAAAGGAGATGAAAAGAAAGAGTTCATGAGAGTTAGTTAGCCTCATTCACCCACACATACTTATAATATTATTAGGTCAAAGACAAGTACAAAAATGTCCTAGGAAAATAAGAAAAGTAGAAAAAGCACTCTTAACAACTAGCATACTTGGATTGTGACAACAAATAATCCTTAGAGGAGGAAGCGACCTTGACGCCCAGAAAGTAACGAAGAGGGCCCAAATCTTTCATTTAAAACTCGTGAAACAACTGGAGCTTCACCTCATTAATAGCATCAGAGCCAGAAATGATCATATTATCCACATATAGCAAGAGGAGGACTAATCCAGTAGAGATATGTCGAGTAAACAAAGTAGAGTAGTGGGTACTAGGTTGAAAACTGATTTGTAAAGCAACAGACTGGAAGCGCTCATACATAGCACAGGGAGACTGCTTAAGGGCATATTGGGCACGACAAAGATGACAAACAAGTCCAGAAGGATGAGAGAAGCCCGGAGGGGGTGCATATAGACTTCTTCAGAGAGATACCCATTAAAAATGCACTGTAGACATGTAATTGAAAAAGAGGCCACTTGTGAACTGCAGCGACAGAAATCAGAGTGGGGACATAGGTCATCTTAGCAACAAAGGCAAAAAATCTCCTCATAGTCAACCCCATATTCTTGAGAAAAACCCTTAGCTCGATCTAAAGATCCATTAGAATGAGTCCTCACTTTATAGACCCACTTGCATCCAATGAGATTTTTACCCTAGAGGAGCCAACTCCCAAGTTTGAGTTTTAGGAAGAGCAGTGAGTTTATCATTCATTACATTGACCCAATTAGGATCATTACAAGTTTTTTCTCTATGACTTGGGTTCAAAGGAAGTATGGATACGAGATAAAAAAAGAACGATACGAAGAAGAAAAACAAGTATTAGTAAAACCAAGTAACCTTACTGAGAGCGACAATCACGAGTAGGATACCGACTTTCCAACGGATCAGAGTCCAAAAAAGCAAGCTAAGAGGCAGTAGTGCTAGGAACCTGAGATGATAGAGCTTCACAACGACGGGAATAAACCTAAGAAGCACCAGAAAGAATGGAAGTGGGCATCCCATTCAGAAGGTAAAGTGCAATATGTACAACTTCTCCCCAAAACACAGACGAAACAGAGGCAGAGAGAAGAAGGGACCTAGCTGTGTCAAGTAAATGACGGTGCTTCCGTTCAGCGCGACCATTTTGGGCAAGAGTATCCGAACGAGGGAATTGATAAAGTGAAAATGGGTAAATGCAAAATAGATTTGATTTGTGTGATATAAGATAAACCCAGCAAAACCAACTGTAATCATCGATAAAAGACACATAATAAACGGAGCCACCTTTGGTGACAATGGGAGAAGAACCCCGCACATCTGTATGAACAATAGGGAAAGGAAATGTAGAAATAGAAGTACTTTTATTAAACAGTAAAACTGACATTTTTGCAAGTTTACAGCCACTACACTCAAAAATATCACTAACAGACACTTTGTCTAATCTACCAGACTAAACCAAAATTTTTAGACGCTCAATAGATAAATATCCTAATCGAGAATGCCAAATGAAAAAGGAGAAGAATGTTGATCAAGGGAAAAAGACGACATAGCAACTGAAGAAGCCACTGGAATGTGAACTTTCCAAAATATATAAATCACCAGTTCTACACTCGATCCTAATCTTCTTTTTGGACGTTCGTTCCTGAACAACACATCTAGAAGAAGAAAATAAAACATCAAAACGAAAATTAGAGAGTTGACTAATAGACAACAAACTAATAGATAATTATGGTATGTAGAAAACATTAGGAATAGACAAAGATGAGGAGGTAAACAGTAGAATCAAACCAATATAGACAATGTGCATAGGTGAGCTATTTCCAATTTGAATAGTAATAGGAGAGGAAGGAGAAACACAATGACTAAGACAGAACAAATTATATACCATATGTTGAAAAGAACCAAAGTCGAATATCCAAGTGGAGGGAGATATACTTGAGATATAAGAACTATGAGAACTTGAATGAGAGTAACAGAGAATCATGTGACTGAGTCCCATAAGAAGTAAGTATGACCTGAAACTAATGAAACTGATCTATCAGCGACTGGGACGGGAGAGATGAAGTGTCAGCAGATGCAGGTGTAGCAAAAGCAATAGGTGGGCGATAAGACAGTGCAGTGTTACATGAGGTGAAGGATGAAGAAGCTTGGCTCTTTTGTTCTAGCTTAGGGCAGGCAGACTTTTAATGTCCCTTTTGGTGAAAAAAGTTGCACTCATCCATAGCAATCCATGATTTGGGCTTTCCTGTGACTTGAATTAGATGAGGAGAGGGAGTAGGCAACAACAGAACCTAGGAAGTAACACCCATGGAGGAGGAAGAAGTGGCAAAGACTGACTGAGAGAGAATAGTCATCTGAGCAACTTTGAACTATGTCTCCTTTGCAATGAGTTTAAGGGCATCCCTATCAACAGACATCAAAGGAGAATGATGAAGATAGCACTATGAAGTGGCTCAAACTGATCACGGAGGGCTAAGAGAAACTGTACAAGCCTCAGCTTTTCGCGATACTGGAGATAACTGGTAATCAATTGTAGGCCAGAGGGTTCCATAAGAGCCAGTTGCAGTGGCGGATGCACAGAGGGGCCAGGGGGGTCACGTGCCCCTCCTGTTTTTTTTTTATATATGTATTTTTTTTAAAAATATTAAATTAGTCGGTGACCCCTCTAGCTCTGTGGACTGATTGCCTATCTCTAATTTCTTCCGTCACTCCCTGGCTGCTTCTTTAGCTGATGATTTCAGTAACTCACCAACCAGCACCAGCCCATCAATAACTCCATCGCCGATCTCTAATTTCTTCTGTCGCTCCTTGGCTCGATCACGATTGCCAGAGGTGAAGAGGGAGAGGGAACTAAGTAACTAACCCTAACGAGCAGTGGCGCCGACGAGCGACGACAACGAGGCCGAGGCGTCGACGGCGAGACGAGGCGAAGAGGCAAGTCATGGAGTCAGGCAGCGACTGCGACTGCGACGACGACAGTGGTCGGCGATAGGTATGGCTGCTAATTGCCAAATCTCATCTCATCTCTATCCTTGTGGCAATCTTTCTCTTCGGGTTTTTTCATGGTTTAAGAACTTTAAGGGTTTTTTTCTTTGTCCAAAAAATATATATATAATTCTTTTCTAAATAATTAAGCGTACTATGCTTGTGGGCTGTGCAGATTTGGTTTTTTGTTATGTTTGATTTTTTGGATGTTATACCATATGTTTGTAGGTTTTTTCTGTTTAGTGAATTTAATTAAAAAAAATGAAAGCGTTGCGTTGGTATTGAAGATTGTGATTGACAATTTGGCATAATAGTTCATGTAATGTGGTTGTGGGGAATTCAAAAATCGAACTAACTATCTTTGTGACAACAAACCCACAAAGCTTTTGTGATAAATTACTTTGTGGCTGATTTAGCTATTTACGATTGATGCTTTTTTATGATTTGATTTATTAGTTATTGGCTAAATCTGGGTTAGATTGAGTGAAATAAAAATGCCCATCAGCTGTTTGTAGGTTTTTCTGTTTAGTGGCTGATTTAGCTATTTACGATTGAGTTTATGTTGATTTTTTTTGTTTTATATTTCATTTTTGCTTATCATGAATATTTATGTTTTTGTGTCCCCCTTGAACCAAATTTCTAGCTCTGCCACTAGCCAGTTGATCTCAGTAAGTTGTCATCTTATTATAAAAGTCTTGGATCGACTTATCATTTTGTTTGGTGCTTTGAATGGCCATTTCCAACTCATATTACTTGGCAAATTAGAAGTGAGATACATATTCTGAAGATAGTCCTACGCATGCTTGGCGGTTTTTATATTTTGAGAAATTTATTCCGATAGTTGGCTCCACATAATTGTGAAACTTGGTGAAGATTTGTACATTCTCCATATCCCATACTATAATAGATGTATTATAATCTTCAGCTTTTGGATCTGTAGGTCGAACGGTCAAATCTGTTACATACCCTTATCGCCCTTTTCTGAGAAAAAAGTTCTTCATAACATTGAACCAATAAGAATAGTTGGTTCCATTAAGGCGAATATTGATAGTTTGCAATTCTTCATCGGCCATGGTAAAAAAAATGGAGAAGAAGGGATAGAACAGTAGCTAAACAGTACCAAAGGGTTGACAGACAACACTGTTGCTGGTTCAAGACAGATAGGGGTTCCGGCGAGGTTTCCGGTGGTGGTGAAGATGTCTGGTGAGGTTGTCGGAGGTCGCTGATAACAATAGAGATGTCTAGCAAGGTCACCGGAGGTCACCGATGTACTGGAAGAGGTCGCCGAGGCCAAGGTTTGCTATGGTTAGCGAACTAATCTTCGAAGGTCGGCAACTAGGGTTTAAACTCATTTTCGAAGGTCGACGGCTAGTGTTTGAACTCATTTTTGAAGGTCGGCAGCTAGGGTTTGGCGTGCAATGGTCGGCGTTTAGGGTTTTCAGAGATTTCAAAAGTTAGTGGCTAGGGTTTGGCATGTAATGGTCGGCGACTAGCGTTAACAGATGAAGAAGAAGAACTGCGATGGTCAGCGGCTAGGGCCTTTGCCAGGTGGTTCGTGCGAAAGAGGGAGGAGAACTTGGTCGGTGTCAGAGAAGAGGGAGTTGACGGCGCTCGCACTATAGAAGAGGAAGAAGAAGATCAGCAACGGGACTAGGGTTCTAAGCCTTGCTCTAATACCATGTTAACCAATTGAAGAAACTATTATTATTGCATAATATTTCAAAAGGCTTACCACTAATAATCGATTATATATATATATATATACACACGCGCGCGCGCACACGCACACACACATATAAAAGAACTAAGAAAACCCTAATCATGTAAAAATACTAAACTATCTCATAACTATAATTAAAATAACTAATACACATTCTCACAGATTAGTCCCATGAGAATCTAAGTACATTTATCTAGTGAGCGTTTAAAAATTTTGGTTCAGTCTAGTAAATTAGACAAAGTGTCTGTTAGTGATATTTCTGAGTGCAATAGTTGTAAACTTGCAAAAATGTCTGATTTACCTTTCAATAAAAGCACGTATATTTTTACCTCTCATTTCTTTATTGTTCATACAGATATGTGGAGTCCTTCCCTAATTGCTACCAAGGACGGCTCAGTTTATTATGTGTCTTTTATAGATGATTATAGTAAGTTCTGCTGGGTCTATCTTATGTCTCACAAATCTGATTTGTTTCGTATTTATCCTATGTTTCACTTTATGGTTCAAACACAATTTTCTACCACTATAAAGATTTTTTGATCAAATTTGGGTGGGGAGTACTTTTTGACAGAATTTATCGATTTTTTTAGTTTCCTCTAGCACTATTCATCAATCTTCATATTCTCACACTCCCGCTCAGAATGGTAGAGCTGAGAGAAAATATCAGCGTATTCTTGACACGGCTCGATCTCTTCTTTTATCCCTTTTATTCCTGTTATATTCTGGAGTGAAGCCGTTCTTACAACAGTGTAGTTTCTCAATCATATGCTCTCTCCTCTCTTTTCTGGCATTTCTTCTTATGAGAAACTATTTTGTCACGCTCCTAATTATTCCTTGCTGCACGTTTTTAGCTCCATCTGTTTTGTTCTTCCTCCCAAATGGGAGCGGACCAAACTCAGTGCTCGTTTCGCTCTCTATGTCTTCTTAGGGTATGGCCTCCAACAAATAGGGTATTGGTGTTACGATCTTATTTCTAAATGTCTATATGTCTCATTTGATGTTGTGTTCCTAGGGCGTCTCTCCTATTTTAATCTTCTTTCCAAGTATGCCTTTGTCGCCAAGGACGAGTTGGTTCATCTAGACCCTTTCCTCTCAATGTGCTTTCTGAGGAGTTTACTTCTACCCTTGATGTCCATCATCGCCCCCCCATCCCGTCCCTCTTAAACTTCATCTTTCTCGTCGGTGTCCTCTTGTCGGCCAGTTGCTCTTTCTCCACCTTTACCCACCAGCTCTAACCCTGCTCCCTCTACTCCTCTGGCTTTCAACCTTCCTGCATATCGCTACTCTTTGCGTACTCGTACTACGCCTGTAAGGCTAGGTTTATTGCATACTTGTTTCTCTCCTTCCTATCGTGCTTATTTGATTTCTATTCATGTTTATTTTGAGCCTCAGTCTTATAAAGAAAGATGTACTGATCCTAATTGGGTTAATGTCATGTCTGACGAATTAATTGCTTTTTAAACAACTGGTACTTGGTAATTTGTTCCACTACCTACATGTAAAAATCTCATTGGATACAAGTGGGCGTATAAAGTTAAAACTCACTCTAATGGTGCTTTGGAGCGCTACAAGACTCGTCTGGTTGCTAAGGGCTTTTCTTAGTAGTATGATGATTATGAGGAAACCTTTACTCCTGACGCTAAGATGACCACCATTCATACTCTCATCTCTATTGTTGCAGTTCGTCAATGACCTCTCTTTCAACTTGATGTAAAGAATGCCTTTCTCAATGGCCATCTTCATGAGAAAGTTTTATATGCGACCTCTTCCAGGTCTCTTTCATCTCCTTGGCTTGGTCTGTAATCTCC
Source organism: Heliamphora exappendiculata (assembly GCA_034768845.1). Taxonomy (NCBI): domain Eukaryota; kingdom Viridiplantae; phylum Streptophyta; class Magnoliopsida; order Ericales; family Sarraceniaceae; genus Heliamphora; species Heliamphora exappendiculata. The sequence continues at coordinate 11,125,857 of JAOTRH010000010.1, read as the reverse complement.
ATCGTGCCCTTTACGATCTCAAGCAATCTTCTCGTGCCTCGTATGAGCATTTTTAGTGTACTATTATACAAATTGACTTTCATCCTAACACTCATGATTCGACTCTATTTATCCGTCATACATCTGCTGGTATTGTTGTCTTGCTCTTATATGTGGATTACATGATCATTACTGATTCTCACTCTACTATTATCTCTTAAGTGAAGTAACATCTCTTTCGGGAGTTTAAGATAAAAGATTTGGGCCCTCTTCGGTATTTTCTCAGTATTGAGGTGGTTTCTTCTCCTGAGGTTTATTATCTCTCTGAAACTAAGTATGCTCATGAGGTTGGTCACCTTGCCCAACTCACAGATGATCAAATTGTTGGCACTCTCATTGAGTTGCATGTTAAGTTCTTCTCTATTGATTGCGCGCCACTAAAGGATCTTTCTCTTTATTGGGAGTTGGTTGGGTATTTGGTTTATCTCACTGTGAGTCGCCTTGATATTGTCTATGTTGTTCATGTTGTCAACCAATTCGTCTTTGCACCTTGTAGCTTTTGCTCTGTATCATTTGCTACATCCGGCACACGATACTTTAGAGTTTGTTATTGTCCTCTGCATCTCATTAATTCTTCATGCCTATGTGAATACTGACTGAGGCGATGACATTTCTGATCGCAACTCAACTACTGATTTTTGTATCTTTCTCGGTGACTCTTATTTCTTGGAATAGTAAGAAACAATGTGGTTGCCCGTTCCACTGTTGAGGCTGAATATCGTGTTTTGGCCTATGCTACTGTTGAAATTGTGTGGCTTCAGTGGCTTCTCTTTGAGTTGGGTGTCTCTTATACTTCTCCTACTTCTCTATACTATAGCAATAAGAGTGTTATCCAGATCGCCCCAAAATTCTCTGTTTCATGAAAATACGAAGCATATTAAAATTGATTGCCACTTCATTCGTCACCATCGTCAATTGGGTACTCTTTGTTTTTTGTTTGTCTCATCTACCTTGCAGCTTACCGATTTATTCATGAAGACTCATATAGCGGCTTGTTTTCATTTTTTGCTGGACAAACTCTCACTACTCTCCAGGTTCGCATCATGAGTTTGAAGGGGAGATGAAAGTGTATTTTTGTTATTTTATATATAGCTAAAGGGTAGTTTAGTCATGTTCACATTATTAGGATTTTTTGTCTCTTTATATATCATGTAATCCATCATTAGCTGTTAAGTCATTTTGTTAATTGCAATAATAGTATTCTTTCATCCCTTTGTTATCAATAAAGTCATTAAAGACATATCTCTTATCAACGAACTCATGTCCCCCACGTTATTGTACTTTTCGTTTTTATGATTAGTAATATTTCTTTTTTGTTGCTGATAAAAAAAGACATCTGAACCCACATTTGTGAAGAATAGAATATACTTTTCATTTATAGGTCTTGCAGACTAACCTTGTTTTTCTATTGCACACTTAAATCTCTCCTCTCTCTCTCTCTCTCTCCCTCTGTGCTTGCGCGCGCATGTTCTGTAGTCAGTAAAGGGAATTTGAAACCCTGAAGCAACAATAAGTTTTGTTCATAATTGCTCTGTTTGAATGGCATGTTTTGTTTTCTAATATTTTTATAGGCAAACAGAATAAAGTGAATATATTATAAATTCTTTTAAATTTTGTTTTTGATTTAACTGGATCATGCAACCTAAAACTTACCCATCATTACTGGACTTCGATAAATTTTTGGCTATGTGATGGTAACTAAAACAAACAGTCCACTTGCTGCATTAAAGATTGCTACGGGTCATATATATGTATTCCATTACATGAACCATTAAAACAAACAATCCACTTGCTTCATTAAAGATATCCACCAGTCATATATGTATTTCATTACATGAAGCATTGGTTTTGGGAAGACCACATTCTAAGAATTACCATAAACAATATGGGATACAAGTACAACACATGCACCCACTATATGACTATAGATATCCTATATCTATAGCGGGTGCTTCCTGAATCTGGTATTTTCCTTTTAGGAACGGAAGATAATGGACATTGGGCCTTCCAATTGGCAAAAATCTTGTTTTGTTCCAACAAAGGCAGATACCTTGGTTGTTGGTTTTAGAAGGTGGTTAAACAAGTATTCAGGTGGTCAAGTTGATTGGGGAACCAAGTTCAGCGGAGCCCTTCCCCCTACTCCAGCTAGAGAACAGCTACTGGACAGGTAACTTTTTACAGAACAATACGGGTCTTAGGTTTAGTTTATCGACTTAGATTTTATGGGCGAAGGAAAGCTATCTGTTTGTTTGTTTATTTTTTTTGCAAAATTCCTTACGATGGGAATCCATGAGACCATTTGATTTATGAACACTGCCCTGTTCAACTGGTGAGAATAACGATGGAAGACTTGGATCATATCCGAGGTCACTCCCACTACAAGTTGCTATAAAATTTCAAGTTTCCATTTTCTTTTCCTTTGGCTGCTTGGTATTCTAAATGTGATTATTCAAATAATGGAGAATAAAAGTCATTCTCTGTTATTCGTTTGCTTTTAAGTGTTCAATTGGAACCAAAAAGACCCCGGATCAATAATTATGATTTTATATTCTATGGATGGATAATTCTTCAATATCTAGTTCGTCGGCAACGATTTATTTTGTCTGGGTAAAAAAAAAAACATGAATAGCACCTGTTCCAGTAGAGATTTCTCAAATTTGAAATGTATGGAAGCCCTATGACCAAATTGGTGTTACTTCATATTAGAGAAGATTAAATCAGAGACTAAGAGAGTTTAAAGGTGGACCTCTAAACATAATGAGAACCAATTTCATAGTTTGAGGATTTTATCTTAATTGTTTCAGGTACTGGTCCCATGTGGTGAATTGCCGCAGTTGCAGCGCTGCATATAAAGGTCTTAATGCGCTTGAGGTCGTGCTGCAGGTCATCTCGATCGCTTCGATTGGGATTGTGGCTGCTGCTAAGCAGGGTACGCTATCCGTGGCTGCAAGGAGTACTCTTGTCTCCATGGCAGTGCTATGCTTTGTGGCTTCAAGGTGGTTGTCTCACTTTGTCTACAAGAATTTCCATTACCATGACTACAACCATGCCCTTCGCTGAGACTTTGCTGTTCGCTTGTAAAGGTAATTCAAATTTGATTCCTTTTTATTTATATGACGTACGTTTATACGAAGAATACACACTTATAGTTTGTATAGAAACATATACAAGAAGTATGAATTTGAAAGTTCTTATTTAGTTGATTGCCCAGCTGTTGTTCTTGGGTTAATTTGACAAAGAATCTATAATATCTATTATAGTTTTGAGTTAATCTGATGCAAATAAAATTGAATGATAATTGCTAAAGAAAACTCCCGAACTATTAACTCAATGTACACTAAATACCTAAACTTTTAATTTTACTAATTGAGTATCTTAACAATTCGAGTGTGATCAATTAATACCTTTGCGCCAAAACGCGTTTAAAAAATGGATAGAATTTGCTGACATGCCAACTGAAGAATAAGCCCACATTTTATGAGATTAGCTCATTCCATTTATTTTATAGGAGTGTTTGACACCAGCTTGTTAAGTAATTGAAATTACTCAATTGATGAAATTTAATAGTCAAGTGTTTGGTAGAGATTGAGTCAATAACTCATGGGTATTTTTAGAATTTACTCTAAAATAGAGGCAACCACTTTGTGTCTATTAAACCGAGGTTAGACCTATGCCTAATCCACCCCCGTGCATTGTTTTTTCCTTTTTTTTTTCTTTTTATTTCTAAAGATAATATTTCATTGCGGAGAAAATGGGACTATGGAATAGACTACAAGCAACTAAGATATTTATCAAGTCTCCTGCCTATAGGGCTTACGGCTTACCCCTAAATATAAGGGTGCCACATAATCGTGTGATTTTCAAGGACATTGGAGCACCACATCACGTGCAATTAGAACAACTAATAATTTTTGCTACACAACTATAAATTTTGATCTAGATGTTTGTTTTTGGTAAAATTGATATTCTTGAAATTCTCTCACTAAATAAGATCATGTCAAATGTGAATTTTTTTATAGTGAGAATTGGTGAAAAATCCTACATAAATGTCATTCTTCGTTCAGTCCAAATCAAAAAAATTTAATAGCTTAGGTCCTTTATTTTTTTTTCTTATTGCTTGAAGTATCGTCTCTTTTTTTGGACTTTTTTGCCCTCATGTTTTGGAGTAATTATTTGGTGCTTTCGGAATACTATATGACAAGTTCACGTAGTGTTTCTACTTAATATGGTAGTAATAAATTTTACAGTAGTTATATGATGATGATTCATCTTTGTTTGGTAGTTAGGAGACAAATGGTGATCCATATTGTATAAGTTGCGATAATTTAATTTTTAATAGTACCACGTGACATCGTCTATACAATACTCCAGAAGTATCTAATAATTTACCTATGTTTTTTGCAGTAAACGAGAAGAGCAATGCAGACAACATTACTTCGTGCAATGGCCACAAAACTACAAATCTCATTTCCATCAACAAACTACTAAAATTACTTACATACATGGGCAGAACTAATAAGGGATCGATAAGGGATCGGAGTGGACCACCGCAGCTCTTCATCCCAAATTATGTGTAATTTTGTAATATACGATACACTTGAGTTTGGTGGAGCTTTTTTTCTATACCTAAAATATCCTAAAACTAATTTTTTAATTTTAATTTTTATACACTTATTCTTTATTTGACAAAAGGATAAAATAGTAAAACATCAAACTCCAACTCCACATTGTACCGCTTTCAAACTCCTTCCCCCATTCTCTCTCTCTCTCTCTCTCGCTCTCTCTCTCTCTCTAGTTCCATTTCACTATAAGAAAAAAAAACTAGATATGCACCAACGTTTTCTTTTACTCAAGTACTGACCTAGTTAATTCTTTTTAAAAAGCATCAACCACTGACTTTCAACGTGAGGTTGGTTGGATCTATTCTTTGTATATATATGCATTGCTATGCATTGTAACGAAAGAACAGAGATAGCACCAAAAAAAAGTCAGAGAGCATTCTTGAGGAAACGAAAAAGCAATTTTTAGGAGTAAAAAAAAAGGCAAGGAGAAGTTAAAGGGAAAAACAGTTTACATAGAAGAATAAAAAGTGAGCATTTGGAGAAAACATAAATCATGAAGGCAGAAAGTATTTGGGTCTTGCTCTCTCTCCCTCTATCTATCTAATTTTTAAAACTTTTTAAAAAATTAATTTTTTTTATTTTGTTACACACGCATCACGTGGACCCAGCCGCTAGTATATAATAAAAATTAGACTATTGACATTCTTATAATATCTAGGCTCCGTTTCCTTCGACGCAAAATATTTTTGGGTAAAATATTTTACTTATTTTTTATTATTTGGTTGATAATACTTATGTAAAATATTATTTTTAAAAAAATATTTTACTTCATTGGATCAAATTTGACTTATAAAAAATTAATTTGTAAATTAATTTTAGAATTGTACATTTGCAAACTTTCATCCAAATTTTTCATATGAGAATAAGAGAATGAGAAAGAGAAATACAGAGCTAGAGACCATATTTTGTGGTGATTTTTTTAATTTCTTTCATTTAAAATATCTTTTAAATGTTAATCAAATATAAAAAAAATACAAGTAAAAAAAACTTATTTTTACAAAATTATTTTACATATAAAATATTTTTTGTCGAAACAAATAGAATTTAAATGAAGAACTTTTTTACATTGAGTTTTGTGTCTAAAATTAAAACTATTTAAAATTATTTACTATCTCTATTAGATTATTCACTTTAGAACGATGATTCTGCCTCCAATAATATACAATAATTAAACAAAAAAGTCTCCCCATCAAATGGAATCGGCATTTCAAATTCAAGAAAAATGTATTAGACCCCAAAAAATATCACAAGATAATAATTTGCAACGAAAATTAAATTCAAATTGGGAGAACTAACAGAAACTCGCTTCGTAACGGAATATTAAGTATTAAAAGATTTATGAAAAGATATCTATAAAATCTCTAATAGATTTTATATGGGTATATATAGTCAATTTTGCTGTAGTTATGTCAGTTAAAATTTCCAGTAATAAAATTTAGGTTTAATTAGTGATTAGTTATGTTTTTAGAAGTCATGTTAGGATTAGTCCCATTGTAAGTTTTTTTGTTTGGGGAATAAATCTCATTTTTAAAATTTAAATCAAGTATGAACATTATTGTCTTTATAAGTATATGATATGGACACTATTATCTTTATAAGTATATGATACGTAAGGGAAATAAATCTCACTTTTTAAATTTAAATCAGGTATAGACACTATTGTCTTTATAAGTATATGATATGCAAGTGGAATAAATTTTACTTTTTAAATTTAAATCATGTATGGACACTATTGTCTTTATCTTTAAATATATGGTATGTTTAATGCATGTGCATGCATGATGAAAAGTGGGAATAATTATTTAATGCTCTTAGAGCAACGTTATATTTAAATTAGTAGATGACACATTTTCGGGTGTTAAATAAAATAATAATAATAAAGTAATAAATCTCTTTAAACGCACTAATGATTGTGAAATTAGAGCACAACCTAGACGGTCTAAGAACATTGAATATATTTGTTTGAAAAAGTAAAATAGATGGTGCCCGTGTTGAAAAATTATTAGTTGACATTTTTATTTTTAGTACTTATGACTTAACAAGAACCGCATCTCCCACCCCAAAACCCACAATTTTCACCCTAAATTTCAACGGAAATGTGATTTTGGGAATTGTGATTTTGGGAGGAAAAAGTGATTTGAATGATAGTTTTAGGGTGAAAAGGGTAGTTTCGAGGTGGGATGGACGATTTTCGTTAAATTTCAACATAAATTTTAACAGTTAGAGTGCGATTGATGTTAAAATTAAATCTCAAGAGAAGTTAGTGTAATTTCAGAGACCACATGAGATGTCCCAATAATAAGCTTAAATCTCAGGGGAGGTAAGTGTAATTATCCATTTGGTAAATCTGTAATAAATTGTTATTTAAATTATTTATATTTTATCCGTTGATATTTTTACACTTGTTCTTGAGGAATTGTAATTTGATATTGCAGCGCAGCGCAAAAGGTGCAGAAAATGATGAAAAGCTGCACGCAGTGTCAGACCGATCGAGTGATTTTTAATAGTTCTCGATATCTCATCTTTGCAACAAACTACTACGAGAGTGGCATGACCGATCGATCGATCAAAAAACCGATCGAGTGGTCCTGTGCGCGTGGATCAATTTTTTAAGTGTTGCTGTTAGGGTTTGACAGTCTTTTTTTTTATAAATAGGCAATTAGTTTTTTTTTTGTGGGTAGCCTCCTTATAAGACCTAACCGCCACAGGGAGCCTTGGAGATTATTTATCATACTCATAAGTTTGTCTACAATAATTTGATGATTCTTTATCTTTCGCTCATTCAAGCCAATCATCAATTCAATCAAGTCTTCAACGTTCTATTCGTGTTCGTGGAGTCGCTTAAGAGGATTCTCAAGTATTGAAGTCCGGTGGAGGTTTTCGTCAGCATTGAAATTCGGTAGTGGGTTCCTGTGATAGTTAGGCACATGAGTTAGTGTGCGTGAATTTGGTAAGAGCAGGATTTCAAAAATTTGGTTGTAGGCGTAACGTCGATTTGCAAGATTCTCTTGTAATCAACGATATTATAGTATTTGATTTTCTAAATCTGGAGTGATCTCGTAATTTTTGTCTAGTTTAAAAATTTTCATATAAAAATTGTCATTTCATTGTGTGTTTGTGATTATTTATATTATAATTGTGTGATGAATTAATTTAAGTATTTTTACAATATTTGGCTTATTGAATAAAATAATTAGTGTAAATCAATTTACAAATTTTTTTTTTCAGTAAACTCACTCAAAGCGTGTGTACACTAACTGTGGGATTACCAAGTATTTATAGGCGTGTGTTTCACAGCTGTCCCACTAGCTGTTTTAACGCACGTGAAAAAATTTAATTTGTAGAGAGATTGAATTATAATTTATAAAATTTTTGATGTAAAATTTTTAATTTAAAAAAATTTAAAAATTTAAATATAAACTTTTAATGTATTTTTATGAATTTTTGTATAGTTAGAATATTTATTAGGTTTTTTTATGTATTTAATATTTTCTTATCACAGTTTAACGATTATTGATATTTTTAATAATTATAAAAATTTAAGTTCAGAACATTTTTAAAAATCCAAGATTGCCTTTTAATATTATTTTATAATTTATCATGAAGTTAGAATTTGCAAAAAAAATTTCTAACCATACAATACATTTTTATCTTAACTCTTGATTATTTAAAATTTTATTAGACGTAAATTCTTAGACTTTGATCTTAAAATTAGTTTTAAGGTATTGGTAGATATTCTATTTAGGATTTTATGATAAATTAATTATTTTTATTATTATTATTTGTATTTTTAAAGATCAGATATCACATTATATACAAATTTAATAATTTTTAAATTTTTATTCAAATAAATATTAAATAAAATAACTTTAGCTCAATACTTTCTCCATATGTATAATTTATATTATCCTACTTTTTATTATTTCAATCAAACTTTAAATATTTTAATATATTATTAAAATATATTTATTTTGTTTTGTGTATTGCAATAGTTGAAATGCCAATTATTGTAAGATGAGAAACTATGCAGAACAGAAAGTTTGAATAATCTCAAAATAAAAAATCTATTAGGAAAATAATTCTAAAACTGCTAGTTTCTTAATAAAACTTATATATATATATATATATATATATATATCGGAAAAAATTAATTTAGCACGTGGAAGCACCTGCCAAACACTGGTATATCTATGTGTGTATGTATACAAGCGTTGCCCTAAAGCCCCAATCAGTCCGCCGCCGCTTGTTGTCTCGGTGAGCTTGACGACAGAATATCGGCGTTTCGACCTTCTTTTCTCCACAGGTACTTCTCCTAGCTGTGAATCTCCTTCTCTCTCTTGTGTTCTCGATTTCATTATACATTTCGCTTCCGTATATGCGCACACACACGCGCACACACACACACACACGATTTTGAGTTTTGTGAAACACTGAAACTATGCCGATTAATCGACTTGATCTTCTTTTTTTGTTTGCGTAAACTTTATGATTTCACAGAATGATTATCGTATTTTGATTTGTGCATGTGTTTTATTATCTCCCTTTAATCTGATAGTGCATCTTTAATTTTATAGGGTTTGTGCAGAAAGGAATGTGTGTGTGTGTGTGTGTGTGTGTGTGTACGCGAGTGTTTGTGTCTCTCTTTGGGCTGGGAAGAAATTAACTATGCTCTTATTTAACTATGTTCTTATTTAAACTTTGAAGGGGTATCCAAGATTTTGTTGAGTCCAAAGAGAAATTGAGGTTAACTATGTTCTTATTAAACCTTGAAGGGGTGTCAAGGATTTTGGTGAACTTGGGGATTGTTGGTGGCTATCTTCTGGAGGGAGTTGGTCTTTATAAATCTCCGTGACTCGTCCTAGAGTGACCCAGGTGTAATTGGTGATAAGGTATTTACGTTTGGACAGAAAGAGAGAGATGCTTATTCCACCTTCCACCCTAGCAAGCCTTAGGAGTGTCCAACTTATGCTCCTCCTTGAGGTGGTATGGGGGTTTAGACTTATTTGGCCTAGATGTTGTATGCGCGAGTTATTTTACCTAAGAAAAGAAAAAGAGAAAGAAAATTGCGTTCAGGTTGGTGGTCCCTAGTGAGACCAACTTTGTTATTCAAATAGAAATTAATTCTCTCAAATCAAGAATTGTATTGTTAGTTGAAATCTTAATTTCATGAATCGTGAATTGAATCGAAACAATCAATAGTTGTAATATGAAGCATTAGCTATGAAAATTGTGTTACAATTATTATTTATAAATACAACATAGTAGTAGACGCATCTTAGTTTTTTGTATTTTATTTGCAAGATAACCAATTTAGTTTGTAATTAAGTTTATTTATCATAAGATTTTAAGTAATAAGATATATATTTTTTATTCATCTTACATGTTTGACTAGAAATTAGTAAAATTAAAATTATTTATTTTAGGACTCTACAAGAAAAGTTGTTTTCTTATGTGATTATAAAGTTATGGTCTAATTATATTTTAATTGTAGCTCGCCTTTCATTTTCTATGTATATTCAAAGGTTTGGATCACTTTAGTAAATAATTTATTTAGTGGTAATTAAAAATATACAACTTATCATTAATAAAATTTAAAAGTCTTATATTTCCTTGGATAAATGTTCTAAAACATATTTATCGTGCATAATTAGCATTTTGAAGAATGCAAAATATTATTACTATGAAGAAATTCATCACATATGACGTGTTTGGAGCGTTCAAGAAATATCATTGAAGTGTTCGTCAAATGTTGAAAAAGCATATGGCGTTATAAATTTAATTTTTTAATTACAATATGTTTAAAAAGTGTCGAATACGATTTTAGGAGTATCCAAAGAATGTCGTACTCAACATGTTTGTTCAACACGACATACCAACTTTTTTGTAGTGTATGTGCTTCTTAGCTTGCATGTTTAGTTGTTAAAATCCAATTTTATTGTTGTTATATTCTTTCACTAATCATGGATTGGTATGACAAACGGATCTGGATATGGAACACACGCATGATGCAACAAGGATATTGACTGTGGAGTTCTGCAAAAGGTTGAAAATACTTTACTCTCACTATTTTCTTTTTCTCTAAGAAGTAAGCATAATTGTGGAAGTACTATTCTTATATTTATACTTAACAATTGTACTCCAATGATTTGTAAGAAATGCCACAATCTATATTTCATATAAGTACACGTACTTGACCTTGAGTAGCTGAAAAGTATTCGATTCTTCAAGAATATGGAAATAAATATTTTCAATTTATGGATGCATTTAAAAAGTAGGGGATATGTATCCCTGAGTATCCATGAAATATCGGTATCCATTTCATATACAACTCCTTTCTAGAAGTATCTAAGCTTCACAACTTGCAAGTGTCATGTATGTGGTTGCATTCAAATAGTTTAAAATATAAGATGGGAACACATGAAGTCTTTCCATGTATATGTTTGATTAAATGATTAAATTTTACAATGAGCATTTCATAATTTTGTGGGAGTTGGAGTCAATGGTTGTAGGTTTATGAAAACAACCCTTTTCCATGCTGTCGAATAGTGCGAGCTTCAGTCTTATGGACATTTCTTACAATTATAAATCCTTGCCATTTTAGAGCAGACAGTAGATTGTAGGTTTTTTGATAAGCAAAACTTTTATAAAAAGGCTTTAAAGAAATGCCAACTAGGGAAAAGGGGGAGCCACTTACAGAAAGGAGTATCTATGCTTCACAACTTGCAAGTGTCATGCATGTGGTTGCATTCAAATAGTTTAAAATATAAGATGGGAACACATAAAATCTTTCCATGTGTATGTATGATTAAATTTTACAATGAACATTTCATAATTTCACGGGAGTTGGGAGTCAATGGTTATATGTTTTTGGAAGCAGCCCTTTTCCATGGTGTCTAATAGTGCAAGCTTCAGTCTTATGGATATTTCTTGCAAATATAAATCCTTACCATTTTCGAGCAGACTAGAGATTAAATTTTTTTTTTTGATAAGCAAAACTTTTATAAAAAGGCATTAAAGAAATGCCATTTGGGGAAAACAGAGAACCATTCACGGAAGACAGAAACATGGTTTCAAAAATCGGCCGTTACCATTACGTAACACCGTTATGTAATGGTTTCGGCAGAGACCGAGTCGCGATACGGCCGCTATAGCGGTGCTACCGGATTTCACAGCCGTAACGGCCGTTACGGTTACCGTAACGGGCCGTTACGCTGTAAGGAAGCGAAGCTTGCAATTGTGCGCTCTGAAATGGGTCTCGATTTTCAATTTTTGTCCATTCTTTCTCTATTATTATGTCTATACATCTTAGAAACACTCCAAGGAGCAACAGATCTAGTCAATTTTTAGTTTTACTCAGATCTACATCTCCATTTGTGGCGATTTTTTTTATTTATTTTCGGAATCTGGATCTCACAGCCTCGCCAATCGTCGACTTGCTTCGATTCTTCTCTCATTTTGCTTTTTCGTTGGATCTGGAAGGTATGCCGTATGCTAATTAATCTTCTTACTGCCATTCTTTTTGTATGTTGTGGGGTTTCGGTGAAACCGGCGCTGCCGGGACTCAGGTTCAGCCTCGCGCTGATGAAGAAGATGAGAGACTGAGAGTTGAGTTTTTTTTTGTTTTTTATTTTGTCTATTCGGCGCTCGCTGATGAAGGAGACGAGACTCACGAGAGTTGAGTTTTTTGTTTTGTTTTGTTTTTTATTTTCTTTATTCGGTGGTTGAAGATGAGATTTTTTTATTGGGATGAGATTTTTTGTATTTTTTTTTGTTTTTTTTATGAAGAAGATGAGATTTTTTTAATTATTTTTTTTATTCTGTAATTTCATACCTTTATGGAGTAGTTTTTTTTTAAATTATTTTTTTATTTTTATTTTATGTTTTTAAATTATCTTTATTTCTTTAAAAATTAATAATAATATACAGTTTTAATGTTTGTATTTGTTAAATATCTAATGTTTGTATTGGTTGACAATTTAAAATATTTGAGTTAGTTTATTGTTTTATTTATTTGTGTACAAAATAATTAGTGATTTTAAAATTTTAATTTATACTATAATTTCTGTGTACAAAATTACAAATTTAAAATATTGAGATATTTAATAATTGAGAACTAGGAGACAAGTAAGTTTAAAATATAAATTTAAGATGCTTTAAAAAAAATATTTATATAGAATTCTTAATAGTTATTCTTTAAAATATTTAAATATATATTTAAATTTAAATTTGTATATTATATGTTGCATTAATTTTTTTATTT
>JAOTRH010000010.1:11098507-11112836 GCA_034768845.1 Heliamphora exappendiculata | reverse complement strand
ACGAGTCTATTTTGTATAAAAATAGACAAGATCAGAAGGATGAGACAGTTGATGAGTTAGACTATGCTAAGTTTGAGAGATCGTCTAGCAAAGTCTTGGAACCCCGGGATGTGAACAGACAGCCAACTTCACAAGCAGAGCCACAGACTCTCATGATCAGGAGGTCCACTAGAGTCAGCAGACCTACAGTTAGATACTCACCTTTATTGCATTACCTATTGCTGACAGTCAATGGTAAACTAAAATGCTTTGAAGATGCTTTGCAGACAGAGACAAAAGGCGAGTGGGAGCATGCAATGGATGAAGAGATGCAATCTCTGTCATTCAACAAGACTTGGGATCTTGTTCAGTTGCCCAAGGGTAAGTTAACACTGCAAAATAAGTGGATCTACAAGCTGAATGAAGAAGCTGATGGTAGCAAGCGGTACACGACGAGACTGGTAGTCAAGGGTTTTCAGCAAAAGTCAAAAATTGACTACACAGAGATATTTTCACCAGTTGTGAAAATATCCACCATTAGGACTATTCTGAGTATAGTGGCTACGGAAGACTTGCATCTGGAACAGCTAGATGTCAAGACAGCTTTTCTCTACGGTGATCTGGAGGAAGAGATCTATATGCGGCAGCCACATGGGTATTCAGTCAAAGAGAAGGAGGACATGGTGTGCAGGCTGAAGAAAAGCTTGTATGAACTGAAACAGGCTCCTAGGCAGTGGTACAAGCAGTTTGACAGCTTTATGGCAGATACGGAGTTCAGCAGATGCCATGGTGACTATTGCTGCTATATCAAGAGGTTTGACAACTCATATGTGATTCTTTTGCTATATATAGATGACATGCTGATTGCAGGCCCTAGCATGAATGAGATTGTGAATCTCAAGGCACAGCTATCCCAGGAATTCGCTATGAAAGATTTGAGAGAATCCAAACGGATACTCGGGATGAGGATCAGTAGGAACAGAAAGAGTCAAAAGTTAAGACTTTCGCAGTTGGAGTATGTTGAAAAGGTCCTGCAGCGTTTCAACATGGAAGGTGCTAAACCAATTAGCACACATTTGGAAAGTCACTTCAGACTCTCAAAGGAACAGGGAGCTGTCACAGATGAAGACAGGAACTACATGGCAAAGGTACCGTACGCGTCAGCCATAGGTAACTTGATGTATGTCATGACCTGCACGAGGCTGGATATTGCCCATGCAGTGGGAGTTGTGAGCAAATTCATGTCAAATTCGGGTAAGGAACACTGGGAAGCAGTGAAGTGGATTCTAAGGTATCTTAATGGTACCAGGGGATATGCTTTGTGTTACGAGGGCTCGGGGATTCAGCTGAAATGGTTCATGGATTCAGACCTAGTTGGGGACATTGACCGCAGAAAAAGTACTACAGGGTATGCGTTTACCCTGGGCAGTGCAGCAGTAAGCTGGGTTTTCAGATTGCAAAAGATAGTGACAATCTCCACCACCGAGGTAAAATATGTCGCAGCCACTGAAGCGTGTAAAGAGCTAATTTGGCTAAAAGGTTCCTTGAGAAAATGGGGAAGAGGTCAGGACATGTGTCAGTTGTATAGCGACAATCAGAGTGCCATACACCTGGCAAAGAACTCGGCATTTCATTCAAGTACCAAATATATTGATATTAAATATCATTTTATTCGGTCTCAACTGGAAGATGGACAGTTCAATCTGGAGAAGGTTCATACGAACGAGAATCCTACAGACATGTTCACAAAGGTTGTGACAATGGAGAAATTGAGGCACAGTTCAGCTTCTGTTGGTCTTCAGGGATAGAAGACAGGAGGTTGGGTCACACAGGTTTGAGTGGTTGTTTTTGGTGGTTTCAAGGTGTTGATGAAGCTGATGGAATTTCTCAAGGCTTAGAGTATTTTTACTTCAAGTGGGAGAATTATTGAGATGTGAAGAAAAATTCTGTTTTGGAATAGACCGATCGATCGATCATGTCTGCAGGCGAGAAACCAAGTGCAGTGCAAGACCGCTTGATAGACTGATCGATCCGTCTTTAGACCAATCGATCCGTATATGAGATCGATCGATCGATCTGTGCTGGAATATATTTATAAGTTGTTAGGGTTGCAGCCGTCGTGTGTGGAATTTTATATTTTAACTTCTGTTCTTATGTAAACTCTCTCTCAGACTTTCTTCTCCTTTTGTAATCTTCAATCAATAGTGAAGTGTGTGATCCCGTGGGCGTACGCACAACTTGCCGAACTACGTAAACCTTGTGTTTGTGCGTGCGATTGTCTCTCTTTCTCTCCTCTTCGTCGTTTATTCAGTGTTTGTGTGATTGTGATTGATCTTGGGCGGGATTAGTTATCGCGTTCTAATCCCTAACAGAAAACTATGTACGCAACTGTTTTGAAGTGCACATGAACACATTCTACATCTACATCTAGTTGTCATTAATTAATTAGATTGTTGCCCTTTCCTATGTTGAATTCAAGACTTCTTAACCTACTCTAAAGAAATATCGCATCGTCATTCAATTATTTCTCCGAGTGATATATATTGATTGCTTGTTCTACATCACCAAGAATCAATTTGATATGGACTTTCTTGGTTTCCCAAGTAAATGAATAGTTTTAGCCAGGTTCATGAGTTGTATGCATGTATTGAATACAACTCTATAGTATATTAAAAGTATTTTGTGAGACCGGAAATTTATCTTGGGACATAATAATGAAATTTGATTGATATGAAGACAAGTTCATCTATATATATAACACATATACTTGCATAGTATTGGAACTGGTTGTCAAGAAAAGCCTTTGACCATACAAAAAAATCGAGCTCCAATCGATCTGTATTCTAATTCCCAGGAGAATATATAATTAACCTAAGCTGATTGGTTGTCCCTTATTTGCAAAAATTGAAGTTTCAACATACTCCTCTATTTATCCGTTAATTTGAAAACTAAACGAAACTAATTAAGCTGAGTGGTTGCTCCTTATTTGCAAAAACTGAAGCTTTAACATACACAATTTATCAATTAAATTGAAAAATATATTGTATTTTACAGGCATTCTCAATTTCAACATTTGGAATTGGACAGGACATGCAAAATCTACTATATTGATGTTTTTGAAGGAACTATCCAAGGAATAATGATAACCGCTAGAGATTAACACAACATTTGCATATTATTTACCCTTAATCTTTTCTTTAGCTCTTGTTGATTCCTTGAAATGGATACATATATCTAGTGCCTTTGAGGAACTAAACTAAAATAACGGTGGAATAACCAAATAAGGTGATTTACAATCAAGATAAACTGCAATTCCTTTTTGCTTATGCATATCATCACACATATTAATTCACACATACCACCACAAATGACATATTGTTTGTTTACAATAACATCAACATATATATAAGCAAAAACAAATACCACAAGAATAAGAAAGAAACCGATGAAGTAGATGAACACAAATTGACATACATGAAATGATAGTGGAAACCTTAGGTTACATATATAACAAAAATACTATGTACCCAGAATATTTATCTAGAATTTTACCTCAAATTCAAAATAAAGGGTTTAGATTAAACTTTGTGTAGTTTAGATCACAACCCAAGTGAATCTCAACCGGTGAATTTGAATTCTGAATAAATTTCTGAATAAATATTCTAGGTATATAGCATTAGCTGCATAATTACTATATATATAATTCTTATCATCAACTATTCAATTGCAGGTCCAGGATCATATTGATCATCAGAACTTCTCTTCATGTTGATCATTAATCCTCTTTGGATCATTTTGATGAAAAGAGGACATGATTGGAGCATCCCATCCGGCTCCAAAGGCGAAAGTGGGAGGAGGAGAGATCAAAAGATCAGAACCAGAAGGAGCATTAATCCCATTGTTAAGCTGTTGGTGGTGCACATGCTGTAGTTGGTTGTTGAACACATCTTCATTGATCAGCGAATTCAAAAACGAAGAAAAAACATCGTCGGTGCAATAGTTGATCTCGTCGTCCCCATTGCCGACCCCAGAAGCTTCAGAATTGTGCAAATTGACAGCCCCGCCATGAGAGTAACCATTTCTATTGTTGATGAAAACTTGACGACCAACACTGACTGGCTCTTCCATGGCAGAATTAACGAGATTAGGGTTAGGGTTCGGCAAGTTATTGGCTCTGGAGGAAGAGGGTTTGTCTTTGTCATCAACAGAAGAATTAGCGCTTAGTGGCTTGTGAGTTCTTGGATCAATTCCCTGGCTGATCAACTTCTTGCTTAGGTGAGTATTCCAATAGTTCTTTATCTCATTGTCTGTACGCCCAGGAATTCTCCCGGCTATCAAAGACCACCTAAATATGAAATACAACCCACCAAGTTTATATCAGAAATTCCAAAACCAAACACTCTATTTCTTTGTTTTTTGTCTGCTTGATGTAGAGAGGACGGAGAGGGTTAAAAAATAGATGACGGAAGAAAAAGCTCAATCCAACTACAAACAGTGCATGTTATACTTTATAACTATTATATACGAGTTTTACACTAACATTTGATATAAAACTTGCCATTTTTGTGGGTACGAAACAATTTATATTGTGTCAATTGTAATAAGAGTTTTTTTACAGTAAATCGTAACAAGCTTGAGAGAAAATAGCTAAAGAAAGGAAAAGAGTGAGCCAAACTGATAATAGTGAATGAAAACCACGAGCTAAAGAGACAGAAGGAGCTGCACAGTGAAACCCTAATTGAATTCACGACAGAAAATCAACAAAATATCGAGAGAGAGAAAACCAAGAATCTGATCCATATGAGGCAGATACAAGAGCCTAGAACAATCAAACCCTAATACGCAAACCAAAGAGAAAGAGAAATAGATAAGATTGAAATCTAGAGAGAGAGAGAGAGACCGGTTGCCGAGAAGGCGGTGGAGGCGGAGAATGAGATCTTCCTCGTCTGGGGCGATCTGTCCGCGTTTGACGGAGGGGCGGAGGTAGTTCATCCAGCGGAGGCGGCAGCTCTTCCCACAGCGGAGGAGCCCCGCCCGCTTGGGAAGCGTCCGCCACCGCCCTTCTCCTTCCTTGTTGATGTAATTGGCCAAGAACTCGTCTTCCTCGGGAGTCCACGGACCCCTCTTCAGACCCACCTTGCTGCAACACGGCGTCTTGCTCGTCGTAGACCCGCCGCCGCCTCTGGTTGCCGTCGCCGACGATGATGGTGGTGGTGGTGGTGGTGGCCTCATCTCTTTCGCTCTCTAGAATCTCTCTTTCTTTCTTTCTTTCTTTCTTTCTTTCTCGACCAAGTTAAGTTTCAGATTTGTTACTTCAGATTGCATTGCAGCGATAGGTACATACATGTATGCATAATGTATGTATTTTTTAGTGTCATCAGGACCGAATTTGTATCCTCCACGTTTTTCTGAAAGAAATAGACTATGTTGTTATTTAATATTATTGAAATTAATAATTTATAAATTATAATTTATTATAAAATTTATAAATGTTTAGTTTAAATTGTAACTTATAATTAAAATTAAAAAAAATAATTATAATTTGTAATAAAAATTGTAAATGTTTAAAAATAATTATACTTTATAACTAAAATTATTAAAAAAAATTAAAATCTACTAGTATGTGTTTGGTATGTTTTTTTATATGATTTTCTTATTGAATTTTTTTTTAATATTAGCACAAATAAGTATTTATTTTTTCATGAGAAAAAAAAAAGTAAAATATTTCGAACAAAAAAAGTTTAGAATATAAGAAAGGTCAACTTAACAATCTTTTGAATTTTTTTGTAACTTTTTGAATTTTTAATAAATTATTTTTATTTTAATACAAACGAGAATATTTTTTAAATTTCACTTATCATTACTAATTGAAAAGATAAAAGATTTGAACTAGAAAATATAAAGAGTATGGAAAGCACGAAAAGAACTAATAAAATGCCTAGAGATTTATTTTTATAAACTTTTATTGAGACCAAATATATGCAAGTAGGTTCATCTTATTCAAATCTTTCATATTATAAAGTTTATCAAAAAAAAGTTGTTCACATAAAAAATTAATTTGATCAAAATTTGACACTAGATTGTTAATTTATATTAATTTTAAAAAATTATACAATTTATTTTTAAAATTATTCTCGTAGTACATTTTTTAGAATAAATGTAATTCGATCATATAATTATTGATATTCAATCAACTTTTATATATATATATGAAAAGTTACTTATATTCAACAAACTATAGGATAGAATTGTCTCATTCATTTCTTTGACATCCAATAGAGCGGTGATTGTCGGCTGCTCAATTAATAAAGTGCAGAAATTTTTGAAAAGATGTTCAAGAGAATTTTTTTATTTAAAAAAACAGAAATTCTATGTTCGAAGTTGGAAGTATTTTAAGACATTATCCCATAATTAATCAAGCTTTTTTAGTCCATCATGATAAGATAAATTTTAAAGTATATAACTAATTTAATTAAAGTTGAAGAAAAATTACCAAAAACAAGAAAAAAAAACTCATAAAAAATTGTTTGAATTTTTTTCTATTTTTCAAGAAAAAGGTCTATCCCATTATAAACAAACTTAATTAAAAGCCATATAACAATAATTAATGTCTGGAATTTAAAAAGTTAACTCTCTTCTAAAAAAGTTTTTTTTAAAAAAAAAAGCTTATTGGCTCCCCCATACAAGCTTAAAAATTAAGGAAATTCATATTAAACATTTTAATAAATTATATAAAAAAAATTAAACGCATATCAAATAATTTTATAAGTACATAATTTATATTGGAGTGTTTGACAAAGCTACTGCTAATTATAAATTATAATTATTTTCAAACACTCTAACTTCTGTTACAAATTATAATTATTTTTTTTTCTATTTCAATTACAAGTTACAATATCTACTAAATACTCATAATTTTTATTATAAGTTATAATCTATAAACTACTAATTTCAGCAATGCCAAACACCCTCAATTATCTCAAACAGTTCAACTTTGTTTATCTTTTACATTTTAAAAATACCCTACTTTTTACGCATCTTAAAATTTATCTTTTACATTTTAAAAATACCCTACTTTTTACGCATCTTAAAATAGTGACTGAGTGCATTTTACTTATAAATATAAAAACGGTGAGCTGAGCTTTGTGTCTTCCTAAATTTAAAGTTTTATTGTCATTTTGCTTTGGTTCGCGTCTCCACTGAGTCAATGTAGTTGAGTTAATTTTTAGCATAAAATAAATTTATTTTAATAAAATATGTTTTCTATTTTTTACTTCTAATGTATAGATCATCTGACAAAAAATTAAATAAATTGATCAAATATTATTTAGTTATTGAGCAAATTATATTTGTAAAAAATAAAAGTAAACGGTAAAATTGAAATACCGTTAATATTTTTAACAAAAATATAATTTATCTAGATACTTAATAATATCTTATTAATTGTGTTTTTATAAATAATTTATATATTAAAAATAATAAAATAAATTACTCAAATTATTAAAATAATATATTTTAAATTGAAAATTAACACGATCAGACCGTTTAATCAAGTTTTTTTAATCAATTTTTTAACAGGATAAATCTTTCTCTCTCTCTGTTTGCCAATTAAAATACACTCATCATTGGTTAAATTAAGGGTAAAATTGAGATATCATTACAAGTTATTTGGTTAGCAAATAATGTCATGTTATTATATTAATATTGTATGATTAATTTAGAGTTAATTAGTAATTACTTCTATTTTTAAAAATTGTTAAGAATAAATCCTATCATAAGTTTTTTAGTGGAATAAGTCGCAACTTTTTAAATTTAAATTAGATCCTTTTAATTTAATACAGACATGTTATGGAGTGATTATTTAGTCCTATCGGAGAATGTGATAATCTCATGTGCTATTTTTATCTAACGGTTCATATTTATTGAGTGATTAAAAGATAATAAATGACTTATATAATGTGAATTTTAATTATTATTTTTTATCAAAAATACCACGTAATATCCCTACGTGATGCTACAGGAGTACCTAATAATTTGCCCACATAATAATTTTAAAAAATTGACTTAATTACATTACAAATAGCAGTTATAGCATATTAACATGATTCTCCCTTAAAAAATCACATGCAGCTAGCATATTATAAAATACCAAAGAATTTGCTCACAATATGTATTTATAATTTTTTTAAAATTGGCTTACATTACAAAGAGTAATTATAGCATATTGGAATGATATTTTGTTAAAAAAACATGCAGCATATTATAAAATAACGAGGGGTTGTCAGGATCTAAGAATTTGATTTAGAGAGGGCATTAATTTCTTTTTTCATTGATTCTTATCTCATTTGACTATATTTAAAACTAATTTTTAGTTTTTTTTGCTTAAAAATTTAAAAAATAATAGTCAAAAAAATTATATTTTGTATTTGTAATTTCTGGTTTAAATTCACCTTTTAAACAATCAATTTTTTTTTAAAACTTATTAGGCTTAAAAAAATAAACAAAAATTTTGATTTAAAGTTAGGTTCCTAAACGTGTCTTTTATTTTAAAACTATTCGCTCTCTCTCTTTTTTAGAGTGGTATATTTTTAACTTTAATTTTTATAATATTTATATAGTATTTAATTTTTCTAAAATATCATTAATCTTTGACTTTGAAAAAATCAAAATTCAAGAAAATAAATGATTAAAATTTTAGATTATTTACCACATTAGTTAGAATAAATTAAGACTTTAAATTTAACCAAAAAAATAAAAATAAATTTAAGAATCTAATTTTAGCACAATTAAAATATTCTACCCATAAATCATATATATCAAAATTAAAATATTATAAGAAGAAATTAATATTTTAAGATTCTTAACAGCAAGTTTTTTGTGCAAAAAATAAAAATAACTGGCATTTTCATAATTTAAATAGGGCACTAAAATAATTTTATACAAATTATTTTTTATAAAACTATTTTTAAATGTAAAAATATAAAATTTAAAAATCGAAACGAGGGACGTGTCCATCTAGGCTTATGCAAGATCTGCCCCAAGCATTGATTGTAGATTATATATGAATCGTGAAAATTTAAGATTTTTGTGTTAGTTGTTTTTACTTATTTTTAACGTTTTTAATTATTTAAAAATATAAATAATTTTGATGTCGAATGATTAAAATTAAAACCTATACAATTAAAATTAATTTAAAAGAATACATTTTACCGGTTAAATTTTTAACTATATTTTTGTTTTCGAATTGAAATTTTCGTTGGATCTACTACTGTATTCTCTTATGTAATTTTCGAATATAGTGTGGGTTATAATCTATCGAGAATTCATACTGATAGAACCTGAACAGTTTTAGTCTTGAAAACAAATTATGAAACTGGTTCAGTCTACCTGTATATTTATAGGGTTATAGTAGAAATCTGTGAAGTAATTATGAGTAAAATTTTCAATGAAACGCAGACACATATCATCGATTTTTGCAATTAAGCAAACCTCGTAGCGGTATCTGCAATTATGAAAAACTAACAGTAGTTTCTGCAATTTTCATAAAATACTGAATTATAGTTCACTCTACTAAAAAATTATAATTACACTATGACTCACAATCTTAAGACCATCTTGCACTAAACTCTTGTTATTAAATACTTATCATTTCACCCCACGTTAAGATTCTCGATACCCGTAAATTAAATTTAATTACTGACAATTTAATTTAATCGGCATCTCGATATTCCTTAAGCCATTCCGCTTAACTTATTTGACCGTCAGATAATCAAATCCACCTGCAGAGTTTAACCCGGTTAAAACTTATAAACTTTCTTAAGGATATATCATCAATTCTGATCATTCGGGACGTGAATTCTGTCAATAATTAATATTCACCATATAAATAATACTACTATCCAACTCATCGGGAATATAGAATCATATAAGATCGCACTCTCTAATGATTCAAAATAACGAATATTAAATATATACAAATTAATAATAATTTTAAAATTAAGAGTATAAACACTATTTATAATAACTTTGGAGTGTGAATTAATTTATTTAGTTAGTATAAAATTAATTAATCCAATATATCACGTTCAATATACACAAAATGTACTATCACAGAGAGTCAGAATAATAAATGACGCTATTATCTGTTATTCATAATCAAGATAGATCTACTAAAATTTTATAATACAATTGTATCGATAGTATAACTATTTTCATTTAAACAATAAAAGTTATCAAGAGTTTCTTTTAATATTTTATTATAATAGTACGTACAAATTTCTCGAACTCAGGCTGTAGTAACAATTGTTATGACCCCCACCACCATCATTTGATAGAATTCCATGTCGTTGGCAAGCTACTGAAACTAGTTTTTAATTTTTATTATTTTGGTGGTCAAGTTATAATTTATTTTTAATATTTATTATAAGTTATAATTATTTTTTTAATTTCAGTTATGACTAATAATTTTTATCAAACGCTCACAATTTTTACTACAAATTATAATATATAAGTTACTAATTTTAGTCATCTCAAACACTACCTATAATTCTTACTAAGGGTTCAAGCAACTAAGTTAAAAACTAACTTTATTTATTTATTTATTTGTATTTTTAATAAAAAATAAATAAATTAAGTTCAAAGTAAATTGTTTGATAATTTAACTTTTAAGTTAACTTTTTTTAAGTTGGTTGTTTAGATAAAAAGCTAATATTTTTCTTTTTTATTTTTTATTCAAAGCAGATAATTTTATTTTTATATATATTTGATATTAATAATTATATATAATTAGTAATAATAGTAAATAAGTTATAAACAAGAGATATTATTGTATTTTAAAAATTATAAAAGTTTGAATTAAATATTTTAAAATTTTGTATTTTAATTTAACTTTTTAATTTTTTTGTCAAATAAGTAATCTTAATTTTTTGATGCTTTAAGCTTTAAAAAAAATCAAAAAACAAATATTGTCAATCAAGGCCTAAGACTATTACTAAAAATACTACTTTTTATATTTTTAAAATTATCCATTTATATTTTTCTTAAACTGTTTTTAGTGCAAGTTTAGTAGACTTTTTCCTTTTTCATTATTTTCTGCTGCACTATTGTGCGGGTTTAGTTTGACAGAGAAGGTATAAAGATTACCGCTGCGGCGGCGAGGATTTTGTATTTCTTGGCTGCTCTAAAAATGCGAACCAAGGATAGAGTAAGCTCTGAATTTTTAAATTTTTTTTTTTTTCGTTCTTGGATGTTTCTGTTTGAATTCATTATCTTATGACTGGTTCAATGCATTTTGATTCGTTTTGATTGCTTTTGGTTTCTGATCATTGCGTTCTCTTCCTTTTCTGAATCGGTGATCTAAGATTTCAATATATTGACATTCACATGAAACTGTTGGGTTAGATGGCTTGTACTCTAGTGGATCTATAATTATTATATTTTTTTTGTCCACGAGTAACTGAGTTGGGGTGGAATTAGTAGTTCACTAAAATTCTTTATGTATAGGGTTTATAGTAATATGGATTAATTAGAATTTTTTAGAATTTTTACGTGTGTGCTTATAAATAGGACACTAGTAGAGTTATAGAGATAAGGTCGTGAGATAAAAAATTATGAGGTTAGCTGGTAGAGAGAAGGGAGACGGGTTTCATACTCTTTCACATGCGACATAGTGAAATATTTTTTCTCTCGCTCGTGGACGTAAGTCGATGTAGGCCGAACCACGTAAATCCTCGGTGTTAATTATTTTTTATTTTTTTGTACGTGATTTTTGCTTTCGTTTGCGTTCGGGAATTGATGTTCAAAATTCCAACAGAAACATACACAAATGTGAACAGAAATTATATTATATACAATTTTTCCCCTTTTTCTCAAATTGTTGGTGTATAGAACTTCTTGTCATAAGAATATCCAGTGTTCTATCATATTTCAGTTTGCCAGTTTCCCCCACTTTGTTTGTTGTTTCCCTCAAATGGCCTGCAACAAGACCTGGCTTAGTTTCTCATTGCTTTTTTGTATATGTTGATGTATCATGTTCTTTTTATCTATGCATTTTAAATTACTAAATTAGCTAAGAAAATAAAAAGTATTTCAAAACATATTTAGTATGCATAATATGCATTTCGAATAATGCAAACCAATGTTACTATGAACAAATTAATGACATAGGACACGTTCGAAGAAGTAACCGTCAAATGTCAAAAAAGTGTATAATGTCACAAATTTAAGAGTGTCCAAAGAGTGTCGTGTGTGACACGGGTGTTCGACACGATCTTCTTAGCTTGGACTGTTCAGTGATGGCAGCAACAGATTGCTTAGGTTTTAGGTTAATGGGAGGTGCCTACGGTAATCTGTGGATCAGTTGTTTTAACAAAAAATTCACGTGGCAAAAGAAATCATAGTCGGCTAGTGGCAAAGGTCCTGTGTGGCAAAAAAAGGCAATGTTGAGAAAGCTTACTGGGTTGATAGAAGATGAAGGCGCATGCATTGTAGAAAAGGAGGGGATGAACATGATGGAGAAGATCATAAACTAGTTCGCTGGACTTTTCTTTTTTCTTTTTTTTTTTACCAGTACAGTTTAGGGTAGAGGTATTTTATATTCTCTCCCTTTGAAGTCCAATTTTACCCTTCGCATGACAAAAATTCTTGTTTTCCCAACCCATACATTTACAACATTGGAGACAAAGACCAACACTTTTCAGCAGCTAAAGTTTACTTTCATATTCTTTTCATTTTTTGTGTGTTCTAAGTACCTGTTTGAGGAGATTGGAAAGTGGACAGAGAGTTAGTATTTTTTTTAACTCGGCTACTCCTTTGTCTGAATTTTTTATGTTTTCATCGTTGGATATTTTGGGTATTACAAGTTTTATGAGAATATAAATGAAAAATATTCATTTTAATCTTTTATCTTCATATTAATATCTCTCCATTTTCACAAAAGACAAAAATGGGATGTGTATATAACCAAGTACTATACATTCAGACTTATATCATTGAATTTTATATCCACCTCTATATCCGATGATATTTTATATTTGTCAATTTATTTTCAAACAATCAAACAAACCCTAAGAATTTAAGAAAAATGGGCTGAAGTTTGACAGTAAAAAAACGGGTTGAAATGGATTTACCCTAGGGAATAAATTTGGGTACTTTGTTTTGGTTGTTACTTTTGGGCTATAGGACTTGGGTTGGTTTGTAGTATAATAGGCTCAAGGAGTTGATAAAAAGAAAGGTGTTGGGTTTTAAAAGTGGATATGGTTTTGGGTAAAATAAATTAGGGTCGGATAAAGAATAAGTTTATTGTAAGGCTTCAATGAGAGGGGGGATCACGACGGGAGATCGGTGCGAACTTGGACAGAAATGGTGGCGAAAAAACAATGTAATGGTAGCACCGGTTGCGCCAACGACGACAGTGTTGGGTTCTAGTCGACGTTCACGATGGGTGCGACGATGGTCAACGGCGTTGGTCGTCGACATTGGTGAAGTTGATTTCTAGCCAGAGGGCAGAGATCGACTATGGTGAATTGGCTTTGACAATGGTTGATGCTGCAATAGTGGATGTTCGCAATGGTTGCCGCGATGGGGAGGGGTCGTTCGACTAGGGTTTCAGTTGTTGTGTATAATAGGCTTGAAAAAAGTGGTGAATAAGAGAGAAAAACAAAGAATTAACGAAAGGAAGTGAGAATCTCATGCCTAAAGTTTGATACAAAATATGCAGAATCAAGAGAAAGATAGAGTAGAATAAAAAGAAGAGAGAGGGAGAAAGTTTTGAAAGTATTTGTTTCCCAACAATTTTTGATTCCTATTAAGATGGAAGATTATTTTGATAAAATTTGGTGTGGCGTACTTCTCATGACTTGTACACGTGTGCTACTTGGTCATATATGGATAAATGAGTTTAGTCTTGTTTATAATATGAAAGCGAACACCATTATATTCAATATTAATGGAAAAAATATTTTTGTTACTGCTTGCCAGTTCCAAACAAGATCGGATGTTAAGTACTATGTCACACATCGCCATGCCTACTGAGCTACACTGTCCCATCGTGAATCAAGATTTGTTACCTTCTAGTCTATCTCCTAAGTCAAATAATTTTGTTCTTCCTCCTCCTTTTCCTCCTCTAGCTATTGCAGAGCAAGATGTTCCTTTGCAGACAATGTTTCCACCAATCAAAGATATTCTGAAAATGAGAGTGGAGTCACTTGTCACATCCTATCAATTCTCCACCAACCACTTCTTTCGTCAAGCTAGAATAGCATGATTTTGTTGGTATTGGAGTTTTTTTTTTTTTTGATGGAGGGGGGGAGGGGGGGGTGTTATAACACCATGTTTTGTGGATATTGTCAGG
>JAOTRH010000010.1:11059802-11098407 GCA_034768845.1 Heliamphora exappendiculata | reverse complement strand
CTCTCTCTCTCTCTCTCATTTGGAATTCTTCCATCAATTTTTTTTTCTTTGTGAATGAAGAATTTTTCTGAAAAATTCTATTTGGAAGCCTAAAAAGTCCTGCGAGCCTCAACAAGCCCCTTTTATATATATATATATATGGAGAAATCTATTCTAACATATCCCCTTTGAAAGAGAAATAGAACTTGGGATTTTCCTTCTTGACTCTTGGGATTTTCTTTCTTTTCCTGTAACAATAAAAACTCTTTCTTTTTCTGTAACCCAAATATTTTGCCTTTCGAAGTGCTCTTCTTCTTTTTTTTTTTTCTTTTTTAATTCACAGTTTGAAAACGGTTCGAAATGCACATACCCCTTTGTTAACATTTCGAAACTGTTCAAAATGGTTCGAAATGAAATTATAAATCAATAGAAAGTCTTTTTTTGTTAACCTTTTGATAGGCTTTCAAAAGAAAATTATGCTTTGGATATTTATTTATTTTTTAATTTCATTTGGGAACAAGTTGAAATAATTCCAATTTTGATATGAAAATTTTTCATCGAAAATATTGATAGAAAATTTTCTCCTTTCTTTTTTTATTTTCATTGATTTGGAAAAGTAAAAAACTCTTCCATCGAATTTGATTGACTTTTCTTTTTTCTTTTGTTGTTATTTTTTGGTATTATATTTTGACAATATAAAATTTAATTCAACCATTATTGATTCGGAAAGTTGCCCCAGCCTTTTTTTTTTTTATATATATATAATTATACCTTTCATGTCTCTTTTTTTTTTTCTAATCCTCCACAATACAATATTTTACAGCAATCAAATTTCACTCACAAAACCAGCAATACTGCCATCACTTATCCTTAAAATTTAAGCAAAACCATGACCGATCCTTAAAATCTAGCAAAATGTTTCATCTCCATTGTTGATCAAGTACTACCAGTGGTGGTTGGGCAAGGACAAAACACCGGTATGTAGATGGAGGAGGCTTGGATTGTAAATTCATCATTTAGAAGGAACAGATATGATATAACTCTCTCCCCTTAGTATATTATATCTAGGGATATAGAACCAATATAGACTATATATTTATTTGGGAGCAGCCAAACAAAGGATATAAGATAACATTGGATTATATATTTAATCCTACAAATCTTATACCCCCAAACAAACAGCCCCATAGCTAATGCAACTTTTTTTTATTTTATCTTTTTTTTTAATTTAAATTTATAAAATATTAAATTTTTTAAGCATTCCAAAGAGATAGGGAGAGACCCATGGACCTTGAGAAACAGCAAAGCAACATGGACAGTTAGGCCTAGTTTGTGATTAAAAAATGGGGCACTTGTTTTTTTTTTTTTTGAATTTTTAAATATTTTGGGTCAAATCTTTTTAACTTTTTGATTCTTCATGTGAGAAAATGAAAAGGTAAATTTTTGTGACCCAAACATAAAAAAAAATATCACTAAAAACAAAAATAAACCAAATGATATGGCATTTTAGCTTACTTTAATTTATTGTTGCCTTTTCTGAAAGTTTTTATTTTTTAATTAAAAATTATTATTTTTTCAAATCATCTTGATAAAATAATTTTTAAAAAGTAATCCAATAATGAAAAGGTTAATTAAAAATAAAAATAATAAAAATAAAATAAATTAACAAGTCAATTATTCTAAATTGAGTATTACTCATGAAAATAATAACAATAATGACCATGTTTGGGCAAAATTGCTTATTTGCTTATTGGCTTATAAGTCAAAAAATACGCCACGTTATTTGAGTAACTAAATAAGCCAAAAATAAGAAAATAAATAAATAAATTCGTTTGGGTAGTCAAATAAGCAAATAAGCTCGTTTTGGTAGTCAAATAAGCAAAAAAATTAGCTTATAAACTAAATAAACTCGTTTGAATAGCTAAATAAATAAATAAATAAATAAACAAATCACCCAAATGGATAAGATTAAATAAGAAAATAAGCAAGCCACCAAACAGGACAAGCTTAAATAAGCAAACCACCTAAACATAACGAATAAATGTGCAGTCTGACAACAATTATCAACAAGGTCCAAAGATTAATGGCAATGTTTGATTTAAAAAAATGAGATAGATAATTCACAACATGGTATTAATAATGGCCATATTTTGGTGACATGTTTATTTGTTTATTTGTTTATTAGTAAATAAGTAAAAACACAAATAAGTTACTTCGTTTGGGTGATAATTGACTTATTTTTGTTTATTTATTTATTTACTTATTTTTAACTTATTTGGCTTATTTTTGATTTATTTGTCTTATTTTTGGCTTATTTGGCTTATTTTGGCTTATTTGCTTAAATAAGTCACTTTGTTTGGCTAAACTCTTACTTATTTGACTTATTGACTTATTTATTTATTGGTTTAAATCTTGTTTATTTGACAAAATAAACGACGTTGCTTATTTATTGGCTTATAAGCCAATAAGCAATGTTACCTAAACATGGCTAATATCTATGGTAATATTATTTATACTGTATATATAGGTGTTGATTGGTAATTTTGACTTTTTAATTTTTTGGTTAACAACGCTAAAAATTAAAGTTATCTGTTTAACAAAAAAAAATTAAAAAGTCAAAAAATCAAATCAAAATACAAATTTTGAGAATATTCTAATCAAACTCTTATCATTTCTAAAATACAATAATACTCCTTATTCGCAACTTATTACTTCCACTATATAGAATGGTAAAATTGTCTACTTTAAACAAAAAGCAAAAAAAAAAAAGTTTTCTATCCAAATAATTAATTTTAGAAAAATTAGCATAAAAATTTAATTATCAAATAATTTACTTTGAATCTAATTTAGTTTTTTAGACTTAAAAAAATTAACTTTTAAATTAGTTGCTAATCAAGCATGTAGTACTAAATTTTATAATTTATCAAATTATTCAACCAAATCTCACAAAATAATTAGCCCGTGTAAACAAATTATTCAATCAACTAACTAGCCCAATGAATACAGTACTAGGCCTTCCAAAGAGTGTTGAAGTCCAATAAAGGCCCATTTTCGTGCAAGTTCAAAGAAAATCCAACCATACTTTATTTTTTAATTAAAATTTTTTTTTTCTAATGTGACTCCTTAAAATAGCTAAAAATTATTTGATGAAGTCTTTTTATATGTGCGGTTCTAACCACACTCTCTATATTAAGAGCCACAAATTTTTTATTACTTTTAAAATTTAAAATATGATAACTCATCTTTTTTCCAACGGTAATATTTCAACGAACTTTTTGTAACATCATTTTTTTTGGAGAAAAAAACTTAGCTTTTATCTATAAATAAAATTTCTACGTCTCTTCTTTTTGTCTACTATGATTGTATTTTTTCAATAGCTTAACTATTTTTACTATTACTCACGCTTAGTCCTAATTTTTCGTTAATATTGTTATAGAAAATGACGACTTTCGTGATGAGGTCATATTGTTTGCAACAGTTAAAAAGAGCACTTAATTAGGCAAGCAGCGAAGAACATCACATGGCGTGGTCTTCTTATAACAAGCATGCTACAGCAGTGTCATACACTTAGTTGGTGAGAAGCCAACTTAGGCGACCTAAGCCCTTAGTGAAGAACTGCCACTAAATTGAAGATGATCATCTCCTTCACCCTAGTAATCCTATCATTTAAATTTTTCTTTGACCACAACTATATTCTCAGTTTGACCATATACATTATCTCCTCGTAGTTGAGCTTAGCATTTTCGAACATCAATCTATTCCTTGCGAACTATAGGGATCAAATTCCAATTATAAACGTAGTGTTCCATAGTTGACTCCGATGGCACTTCTTTTCTCTTTGTAGCCAAGATTTAAACAGTGGCCATGTAAAGAGCCCGAAAATACCGACGGGCTTCCCTACCAGTGTATCAAAGCCGACCACACCTTCTATGCAATCTGGCATTGAACGAAAAGGTGGTTAACTGATTCTATTTTCATGTTGCAGAACACGAGGTTGAAGCATGGTTTTAGAATAGCTCTTCTGGCTTAACATTCTTTAGTCGCTACTTTGTATTACCATCCAACTGAACAGCAAATATTTTAGTGGACCAGTTACCTTCCATAGTCTCCTACAGCTCACCATCTTCCTGTCACCAACCTTATCCATTTGCATGCATAAAGAATGTACAGAGAACGTTAAATGTTTCTCCCTCTTTCATATGTACTGATTTAATTTATCGACCACAAAAGAGTGTGATCTAAATTTGACGAACATTTTCACCCATTGATTGGCTTCCTATGAGAAGAGGGGTCTTCTGGAACAAGTCTCAATCTCTTGCTCCATGTAAATTCATAAAGAATTCTACAACCTTGATCTGCCGGGACCTTGCCAAAATATTGAATCTTTTATGAATTTCGATTAGCGGTCTCTGTCTCATCCAAGCATCCTGCGAGAAGATTATGTTCTCTCAATTTTTCAATTGTAAACTTCGATTTTGCTTCAAAATAGACCCTACACTAGTTTCTGCCATAGCAACGGCTAAGATTTCCTTCCACATCTCGCTAGCCCTGTTCCTTAACATTTTGAGGGACAGATGCCCCAGCATTTGCCTATAAAGAGCCCGTTATTTATATATGTAAATTCTAGAAGCCCTGAATCAAAAGCTCCAACAGGAGTTTTTCCAAACAGAAGCTTAAAGCTTCAGGTATCAACCAAAGCAACCAAAAATAAGAGGAGAAGGAGAAGGCGACACAGTCGCCGCAACCACCCACGCCGTACCACCAACCGGCGCCACCCCAGCCACTCCCGTCGTTGCTTCGCCAGCGCCGGCGCCAACCCCCGGCGAACCACCTTCTCTTCTCTCCTCTCTCTCTCTCTCTCCCTACTTCCTCTCTGCATGTAACCTCTCTCTCTCTCTCTTTTCTCTCTCTCTCCCCGCTTCTCTTTCCCTCTTCATCTCTCTTAGCTCTCTTATCGTAATAAGTTATTTTTTAAACTTAATTAATAAAATATGAATTTTAAAATTTTATTTTATAGCAACTATGTTTTAATAAAAAATGTTTTTACTAAACACACTTTAAGCAAGCATCCACACAATATTACATAATGAAAAATAATAATATAAAAATATTTTTAGCAAACATATTTTTTTGTTTTATACATAAAGCGTTTTTAGTAAATACATTTTTAATTAATTTTCAAATAAAGTATTTTTATTAAACACGCTTTTAGAGTATTTATTTAAACAAAAACGTTATTGGTACTCACGATTTCTTTATTAAACCAGTGAGATTAGAAAACATATTTATCAAACACGTTTTCTTCATAAATAATGGGATTAAAAAACGTGTTTATTGAACACGTTTTCTTTATGAATGAGTATAAATATGTGATATGTTCATCTTTTTAACAAATATGATCTGAATTAGTTAAACTTTGTGTATATTATTGATTTAATTTTTAAATATTTTTTTATGATCAGATCCGTTTATTATGTAAAATTCGATGAGTTTGTTATCCTTATTAAAATTTGGGTTGGCCCGATACCTGTAACTAAGTGATCGCAAAATATTTTTTTATAAATAATATAAATAAAAATTATAATTTTTAAAAAAATTTAAACAAATGTTATTCAATCACTTAGGTATAGATATTAAATCAATCTAATTTTTTTTATTAGTAAGAAACTCGACGAATTTTACGTAATAAATAGATTTAATTATAAAAATATATTCAAAAATTAAATAAAAACAAACACACTATTTTTTTATTTAATAGATAAAGATAAAAACAAATAAAAAGTTTTTCACATGTGCTTCCGAAGAAAACGTTTCTCCCAAAAGCGTTTTTCATTTAAATATATAAAATTATTGTTGCTAACAACATTTTTAAAGGTAAAATTATATTTATAAAGAAAACATTATTATTAATAATATTTTTTTTTTAATGTTTTATGTCAACAAATTAACAGTTTGAAAAATATGTTTTTACAAAAAAATATTTTTAACAAACACGTTGTTACGTAGATTAAAAATAAAATTTAAAATTTTTTATTTTATTAATTAAGTTCAAATACTTGAGTATAATATTGGTAAAATAGCCGTCTCTCTCTCTCTCTGTTATTCTCTCGCTCTCTCTAACTCTCTGTTAGTCTTTCTCTCTCCCTACCCTATGTACTACAAGCATCTCTCCCTCACCGTGCACCACACCCACACACCACCGAGCACCACCGCCGCCACCCGCACCACACCGACACCTCCCAAACACCATCACCCCTAAGCACCTCTGCCCAACCACTGTGCGGCCATCACCACCTTCACCCACAACCATGCATGAAGCTGTGTTGAAGTTCATGGTTGTGTGTGTGGTTGTGTTTCGATGAGGCCGGGTGTGCGCGTTGGTGTTTTGCATGTGCGTGTTCGTTCTTATTTAAACTCCGTGAGTGTGTTTTCTTTTAGTGTATGCTTGGACCATGCTTTGGGATTATTCGTATGTATTGTCAAGAGACTTGCTACAGAAAAAATTTTAAGCTTTTTGTTTTTCAAAATTAAATAAATAAATAAAATAATAAGATGTTAAAATTTTGATTTTATCAGAAACTTAAAAATTGAGGAGTTAAAATAAAATATATATATTTTTTAGAATGAGGGATTGTTTTAATAGAATATGTAGTTAAGTTAAATTAAGTTTTTATTAAAATAATCGCTTTAGGATGGAATAACTCAAAAGACCTTTTTATCAAACATTTAAAAGTTAAGATAAAATATTCTAAATACAGATAACTTTTAAATAAAAAGCTTGTATTAAAAAGAGTGTTGTTCATTCAAAATAAAATAAAAGATTTCCTTTTTAAAGACTTTTTGTTAGGTTAGACTACGTTTTTAAAATAAAATAAATATTTAAATTAACTTTAGTTTCTTTATTTGGGATATTTTGGAAAAATCAACTCTTTTTTGGTAAAAATAGTAAGAGTTTTAAAAATTAAGATATAATGAAGAAATCTTGTTAAGAATAAATTAAAGGATTTCTTATATAAACATTTTACAAATTTTAAGTTTTTACTAAAACAAGAATTTTAATATCAGAAATTTAGTTAAATTTTGTCCCCAAATTTTCTTTTATAAATTAATTTTCCTAACAAAAATTAAGTATTATACTGGGCTTTAAGTAAAATTTTATGAGAATTGACATTTTAAGAAGTTCGCACAGATTTTGCTAAAATAAGTATTTAAGATATAATAGAACTAACTAAATAAAATAAAATATTACGAATTTACTAGGATTAACTAAAGTAAATAAGAACTTTAGCTAAGTTAAGTACGATTTTAAGAGATTAGCATCCTTCACTTACGTGTGGGTTTAATTTTTTTACTTGGCACTGAGATTTTATTATTGGGAGATTAAGAAGTTGGAATCGAAAACGAAAATATAATTTTGTCGCATCTAAGTCGAGGTAAGAGTGCTTGGTATTATTTTCAACCATGATGCATGCATTATGCTTTTAAAATGCTTTGATATTCATGTTTTAAATCGTATGAACCAGTGATAACATGATCATTTTATATTCAAATTCTATGATATTTTCAATGTGCCATCACTATCTTTTGAAAAGCATGCGTGTGTTAAAAAAAAGTTTTGATAATTCTATCGATACTAAAAGATGCTGTTCCAAATTACTTAATTACAAGAGTTTTTTGCTATTTATATCTCGTTATGGGGGTTACCTAACTATGAATTTTGTTGGTCCCTACAGGGGAGATTTCTCGTTGACCGGGGATTTTTGCCTTAAAAGTTTTTCGAGTTAAGTCTCAGGTTATAGTACATACCACTCGTGTTTAGTGGGGAGTAATCCTAATTCTATCATATTGCTATCTGTGCATTGAGAATTGAGATTACGGTACCGTCGGAACTCCAGTTCGTGAGGTTGGTAACTACATAGACACTATTGGGTATGAGTTATAAGCAAAACAACTTTATGTTGAATTGTGGTGGTTATGCAAAAAAATTTACTTTTAACTTACGGGACAGTGAATTCAATGAATTGTAATTAATGAGCCTAAATGATACTTCTGTAAAGCATGAAAAAGTTCTTTATAACTTATGAGTTGTTATGGCAAGTAAATGTAGTATTTTAATCTCTTGTGAAAAATATGATGTTTTAGTATTTCTAAATAAAATGATTACTTTTTATCTTGTTCATTATAAAACTAAATACACTCTCCTGTAATCTTTATAGTTGCAAATAACATGGATGGTTAGAATTAGTCCATTACAGTCGTCGTGTTCATAGATCCGGACTCGTAGTCAATTGTCACTTTGATTTTAATCTTTTAGTAAAATAATCAGAAGTATTATATTTTGTTAAGCGTACGTCACTTCAGTTCGGTTGAAAAATAATTTCTTAAGTTCAAAACTGAGAATCTTTCAAATTTTCAATTTCACAATTTTAAAATTTAATTTCTCAAATTTAAACTGAGAAATTTCTCAACCGTTCAAGTTCTTTCCATTTATAAAGAAGTAGCAATTATTTGTATTTACTTAAAAAATAACCAAAATTGATTGAGTGCTAAACAATTGATTCTAACTATTTAAATAAAATTAGAGTTATACCAGGTACATAAGCATGTAATAGGATTTGAGTTTTAGAAAAATAGGCATGAAACTGAATATTAATTTTATAATTTTTAAATATGGGGCTCGCTCAAAATCCCCTTTTTAGTTTTAATATACACTTATAATAGGATCTTCAACATTACTTACCTATTTTTGCTAGCTAAAAATATAAAAGCATATTGGCTTTGTATGGGTAAATTGGCTTATTTTCTTATTTTTTTATTTGACTAAGTTTATTTTATGTCATTAGTAAAAAAAATTTCATTATTTAATCAAACTATTATACTTTTTAGACTCTTCTCATTGAGATAAACTGAAAAAATAATTTTTTTTATCAAAATATTAAAAAAATTCAAAAAAATTGAAAATAAACAAAAATACCAAATAAACAAGTTTATAACTAAAATAAGCCAATAAGCAAGTTTTCTCAAAGGAGATTGTTTATTTTGTCTATTCAATTTTATGAATTTGCTCCAATGCTACTATTTTCTTAGCTATTTATTTAAACTCCTAAAACTACTCTATGTGTTACTTTTTGTATAATTTAAAAAGCTATGGAAGCTAGTTAAATTTGGCTTGCAAAGGAGACAACAGTTAAAATATAGAACCTTTTATAGTAAGTTTAAAAGTTCAAGTATAATAAAAATTTACCAAAATAATTAAGTGTCTTTAGGTGAAAAGTTTATAATGAAACATTTCATACATCATTAGGTCTAATAAAAAATTAACTATTAAAGCTCATTGGGCCAAAGTGGACTAAATTTGAAATACTCGTACTGTTATTGCTAAATACCTATCTCTCCACCTCAACACCTTATCCTTTCATCTCAAAACTCTATTCCTCTGCCTCTACCACCTCTAGTGATTGACGCCGTTGGTGATTTTGGTTAACTATTAAACAAGAAATAATTTAAACTATTTGAATACTGAAAAAAATGAACATTAGTTGTTTTGTGTGGTGTTGGCGATGACAGTAGATATATAGTATGATTTTATGAATATATCTAAATTTTAATATTCAAATATGACGAGCGGTGAAATTTGTTTTTAGTGTAACTAATGTTGGAGTAAACATAAATAAATTTCACTAATTGAATATAGCGAACAATTAATTTTATCTTTAATGTGGCTAGTGTTGGAACGAGCAAATATAAATATCACTATTCGAATACAGTAAACAGTGAAACTTATATATTCTGTGAATCGTCAAAGAAGTTGTCAAAAAAATTACCGAAGAAATGTTAAGAGAAATATAACGCAAGATATGCTCGGTGGTCTAGAAAATACATGTTTATTAACTTTCAACAATTATAATAAACTGAATTTACAGACAACGAAATTACAGAAAATGACATGAACAGAATATGCAAATCGAGTCTTGCAAACGCAGTTTCCTTAATAATGATTCACCGCCTACCAAGGGTGTTGTAGGTATCTCCACCGGCGTCGCTCTCTCAAGATAAAATGGTTGACCCGAACGTTGGAATACCTCCAAAGATTGGTTATTCGAACGTACCTCGTCTGTCTTTCTCTCTCTCATAACTTGTATATTAGAATTTGTATTTCTCAAATTCTTGTATTCTGTTTTCCACACTTACCTGCATACACTTGCAGAATACTAAAGGAGTTCTTATATAGACTTTATCTCATGAAATGTTACAAAAGAAATGGATATGAAAATCAATTGCCAATGAATAGTATTGAATTTGAAATTTAATTGCCAATTGAATGACCAATTGAATTTAAAAATCAATTTTAAAATAATGGCCAAAAATTAATTCTAAAAAATTGCTAATTGAATTCACTATTTCCAACATGATAGAGGGCTCCGAAAACCACCATTAGAAAATCACTAAAAAAATTTCATAGGAAAGTCGTCAAAATATAGTCGCCGGTGGTGTTGGAAAAAGTTATGAGTAGTCTGAAAAAAATTATCACAATTAGAGTTGAAAATAGTGATGAGATGGCAAAGAGTTTGTATTAAGCAATTAGAAGAGTACAGTGTGATTTTGTATATAAAATTATTTAGCTCTTAAAACTTTTAAAATAATAAACTTAAGAATAAAAAAAATTAAAATAAATTAAATACACTACAAAATCTAAAACTTGAACTTATTAACTAATTACCCAATAATTAACCGACTCTTTGATGCAAGCAAAACATAATTAAAGAGTAATTTTTAAAAGTTTCCATTTGAGTATCTTAATTTTAATTTTTAACAATCTTCGGCTTTAATTACACCCAACTTAAAATAGTGTTTATCAACTCTTATTTAAAGCAACTT
Organism: Heliamphora exappendiculata; assembly: GCA_034768845.1. Lineage (NCBI taxonomy): Eukaryota > Viridiplantae > Streptophyta > Magnoliopsida > Ericales > Sarraceniaceae > Heliamphora > Heliamphora exappendiculata. Next base: position 11,087,550 of record JAOTRH010000010.1, on the reverse strand, counting down.
TTAATTTTTTCCCAAATTCCGTACACACAACGTTGGAAAAGGATGAGTTGTCGTCATAATATTGCCAACGGATGCATCATTGGATGATAAATTGCTTGCAAACTTGTAAAATAGAAGAGTGAACGCCAAAAAGCTGAAATTACTAATTCCTATTTTTAGTTTTCCCTCCAAACCTAAGCCTTTGAATGACAATTTTGACCTTTTGGCTTTTTGATTAAAAATATTAAAAATTTAAAATTATCCATTTGATAAAAAATTAAAAAAATTATAAAGTTAAAAAATAAAATCAAAATACAAACTCTTAAAATATTCTACTCAAATTCTACTTCAAACAAAAAGTAAAATAGCTGATTTTTTACCTAAATAATTAATTTTAAAAAAATTAACTTAAAAATTAAATTACCGAATAACTTATTTTAAATTTAATTTAATTTAATTTCTTATTTAAAAATATAAAAAAAAAAAAACTAAATTTTAAGTTAGTTGGCGATTAAATCGGCTCTATGAGTAAATTAGAAAATTACAGCACCCAAAACATAGCTAATCATTCATTCTTTATTGTTATTTCTGTTTAGGATAGCTTAACATTGTTTTGTTAACAATAAATCAGCTTTTAAGTTATATAGTTTGGCATTCTAACAAAAACAATTAACTTTTTTCTCACTTACTATTTTGTTTAATTACAATATTTTTAATTTAAAAAGGATGATTTAACCCCGGGTCCCATTTTTATGAATTAATTGTAGTTAAGTCCCGATCTAAAACTTATAACTTAAGAAATTCTATTATGAGGTAAATGTTCCAAATTGCCCTCTTTCTAATTTGATATTCATCCCGCGCTAACTAAATACAGCCTAACGACTCTTAATACTTTGCCTACAACTAAGCTATCATTCTTAATATGAATGTCTATTATCGAAATAAAATGATTTATTTTATTATAAAATAATTTATTTTATTATAGTAATGTTCAAACTTTTATTATTACTAGGATCTTTCAAAATAAAATTATTTATGTTATTATGGTAATGTTTAAATTTTTTTAAAATAAAATGTTTGATTATGGTAATGTTACTATTTTGAAAATTTGGTAAATATTCCATTATATTTTATACATGGGGATTTTTGTAATTAATGATACATGAATTTGGGGATTACTCTACATTCGTTGTTATTTTGAAAAATTACATGTTTTAATAATATAAATTTCATATAAAATGAATAATCTAATCTTAATATTATTATTTTTGAAAATAAGAACAGTAACCTTAAAAATGCTCTTATTTTGAAAATTATAAATGCGCTAATATTTAGAAAATGGTAATATTATACAAATTTGACATGATAGTTTTCTCAATATTTAACTACGCGAATGTTCACATATTTTAATGTTATCGTGTTTCTATTATATGTTAATAATGTTCACATATTTTAATGTTATCGTGTTTCTATTATATGTTAATACACGATTGTTTTCATTATTTGTTAAAAGACTTCAAATTAGAGCATAACAGTCTAAATTTATTAAGAAATTTAAAAATAAAATCATGTAGAATAGTCAACTTGTAATTGGACTTAACTTAAAATAATTAGTAAAAATGGAACTTCTCGCTAATTAACTCATTTAAAAATCATATATTCATAAAAATAAAAAATCGTATCAATATCTCAAATATTTACATCTTAAATACAAAAAAATGAGAACATATAAGACATTCTAATAAAATATATAAAAAAACCACTATAATTTCTTCTTTCAAACAATTTAACATTTTCTTCTTTTTTTTAAGAAGCTAACAAAATGTTTGAGATACTTTTATTTTGTCTTTGTTGAAATTTTTTTGATTTTTTAGTCTAGAATTTTTTCATTTTTTTGATTTTTTAGTCTACAATTTTTTCATTTCTAGTCATTGCAAAAAAATCAATCTACCAATATAATTATTTGGCTAAAATTAGGAACAAAATTTAATAACAATGACAAAACACTTATAAAAATTTTAAAGTGACTTTTTTAAAATCATATTTAATTTTTTATAGTGAAATAAATTTAAAAAGTAATATCATTTAAACTAATGTTAAAAAAAACACTAAAAAAACATCTAAAATGCTATTCTAGACACGAAACTTATATTTTTAAAAGTCATAAATTTTAACAGTAATGCTATAATGATTATATTTATTCATTATATTTAAAAATCATATAATGTGACATCTTACATGTGGTACTTAAAAATAAATGAACATTTAACATGAAGTCCCATTTTTTAGATTTATTTAAAATTAAGTCTTATTTTAAAACTTGTTTTTTTAGTAAGCTTTGGTTTAATAAATAACTCCTAAAATACTCTTAATGACAGTAAAAGAAGATAGAGAGGGAGAGAGAATAAAGAAAATACATAAATAGAAAGAGAATTAATGAACAGAGACATAGGGATAAACATCTTTATACAATTAGTTTTCATTTTTAAAATTCAAACTTGCATAACTTTTAGCATTTATATATTTTTATCTAATAATATTTTTATTTTTAAAATCTTCTCGTCGGGATATATAGAACAATATTCATATTGAATATGAAAAACTAAAAAAATAAGAAATTTTTATTTTTACAATAAACTAAGAAATTTGTTATTTATACATTTGAGGACGGACAAATCTTACATTTTTAAACTAATTAATGAACAGGGAGTAAATCATAATAGAGAACCAAATGAAAAGAGATTTCTTATTATATTATAATTTTATTTAATTTTTAGACATTAATTAGTCAAAAAATAAAAACCCTTCTCATTGTATTTAATAGAAAATGATAATTATTTTCTTTTCAAAAAAACAAATAGAAATAGGTAAAAAAAAATATCATTTCCACTAAAGTTTCTCATTTTCTAAAATAGCAACTCTAAATCTACTCATTTTCTTGGACTAGTCAATATTAAAAAAATAAGACAAATCATACTTCAAGATATATGACACTAATATAATTTTGTGAAAATTAAAAAGTACTCATTTTTTTAAAGATTTTATAGTTTGAAAAATATAGGATTTTCTCATTTTTAATTTGTGAAAGTGAAATTTTTTTCCTTTTTTTAAAACCTGTTTGGACAAATTTGATTATTGGCTTGTTTGCTTATTTTAGTTATAAACTTGTTTAATTGGCTTATTGACTTATTTTGGTTTTTTTATATTTTTTTGAGCTTTTTTTATATTTTGATTATTTTTTTTATTTTTTGTTGACTTGTCTCAATTAATGAGATGAGTCTAAATATATAATAGTTTGACTAAATAATAAATTTTTTTTACTAAAAATGAAAAATTAATTTAGTCAAACAAACAAATAAATAAATAAATCAATTTACCCATACAGGGTCAAGTAAAAATAAGAAAGTACTATATATTGTTTAAGAAAATGAGAGTCCTCATTTTTGTAAAAATTAGATTTTTTTATTTTTAAATTTTTTTTGTATTCAGTATAGATCTTATGTTATAGATCTCGGTGAAAAGATTTTAAAATATAAATATTATTAAAAATAAATATATATACTATAAGTTATGTAATTTTAAAATTTTAAAACACAAACTAAATATTATTTTATTATTTTCATAATCTTCTCTCTCTCTCTCTCTATGCTTTCTCTATCTTTTCTATCTAAAATGATAGAAGAGATTAGTAATATTAACGGTCTTAATGTTTTTTAATATTCCAATGAATTGTGGACGAAATTATGTATACCATGAAAAATATGGTTAAAGTTTAACTATACTGGGATAAAGAATAGAAAAATAGTTGAAAAAATTATTTTACGTTTAATTTTAATCAATTTATATCGTAAAATGCGAGAAGTAAATAATCAATCATACAAACTCAATACACAATATTTTTAGCGTGAAAAATCCAACTTGAATAAAAAAAAACCTCGGGATTAATCAAAGTTTAAATGATCAAGCATTATCAACTGAACAGTTACAGAACACACACTTATAGATTTTGATTTAATTCTCAATCTAAACGTATTAAGTTTGCTTACCGAATCTACGCACACCGTTCTCCACTTGATCACTGTAGTAACGAATCTTCGAAACTATACACCAGCAGAATCCTTTATTGATAAACTTATAAATCTATTTAAGTCTAACTCAAATAATCTTTATCTTTTTGAGACTCAATAGTCACTTCAGTTTATACATAAAGGTTTTGTATTTTATCTGTTCTGAAGTTATATTTTGAGTTAGGGGGTATGCCTCTTTATATAGGCATATAATTTATGTAGTTCGAGTTTTAGCCAAATTGAAACTGTCATGGGATCGCTCGAGCACATCTAAGACCACCTGAGAGGTTATACAGTAGATTGTGTTCTGCAATAACTACTTTTGTACGAATATGTTTCAATCATTTGTACCTCGAGCTTCTTATATTATACTTTAGTCTCCTAGATTGAATATGATTCTGATTCATAAACTTTCAATAATTTTAGATTTCTTAAGTCAATTAAGATATTTGGCAAGATAAACATTCCAACTATTTTAATTCTAAACAAACTAAGAAATCTAAATAACTTATGAATCTTAGGGTAATCTAACCACTTTCATCCTAAACAACTTAAAAATTTTACTATTATTAATTGCGATATAAAAATAAAAAAATTTAATTCAAACCAAATAATTATTAAATTCCTAACAAGAGTTGATTATATGTTATTTCTAACCTTAAGAAGTTTAGTGCTACTAATATTATGAATGAAAAATTAACATATCACATTTATTAAATTATTAATTCGAGTTCAATAATATAAACGTAAAACTTATAATAATAATAAAAATTGAAATTGATGGCCCTGAATCTTTCAAAACATAAAAGGCATATTTGATTGATCGTATTAAACATAAAATTGAATTATATATATTTTTTGAATTTAATAAATAGTAAAAGAATTATCTATCAATTGAAATACTAATTCTATAAAATGTGAAATATATAATATTTAATAAAATATAATATTACTAATTTATTTATTATTAATTCTATAAAATTACTTATTAAATAAAATTATATATTTTCTCTTTGTTAGTCCGATCAATCAAATATTGGGCTCATTTGGGTAATTTGTTTATTTGCTTATTTGTTTATAAACAAATAATAAATAATTTTGTTTGGATAAATTGATTTATTTGCTTCGTTTGAGATGACATTTATTTATTTGCTTATTCTGATTTATTTAATTTATTTTGATTTTTTTAATTAATTTATTTATTAACCTAAATTGTATTTATTTGATAAATTAACTAAAACTACTTATTTAACTGTTTATAAGTAAAATAAGTAAATAACAAATTTACCAAAATAGCCATCGTCAAAAAGATCACAGTGGATTAGTTTTTTCGCAGTGTGCCTCGCCCTAATTAGCCCCATCATCACTCTCAATTTCCGCGAAGAAGAGAAAGTGCGAGAGAGCGAGAGAAGAGAGAGATATATAAGGAGTTATAGAGCTACAGAGCGGGAGAGCGCCACCACCACCATCATCTCTGTTATCCATCATCGAACGGAACCCTAATTCGCGCCGATGGATCTCGAGGCAACTCAGCTCCAACAAGCCCAACTCGCGGCGATCCTCGGCCCCGACACGACCCCGTTCGAAACCCTAATCTCTCACCTCATGTCCACCTCCAACGAGCAACGCTCCCAGGCCGAACTCATCTTCAACCTCTGCAAGCAAACCGATCCGAACTCGCTCACTCTCAAACTCGCTCATCTCCTCCAGTTCTCCCCCCACGTCGAGGGTCGAGCGATGTCCGCGATTCTACTCAGAAAGCAGTTAACTCGGGACGACTCGTACTTATGGCCTCGATTGTCGCCTTCGACTCAGTCCTCCCTCAAATCGATCTTGCTCGCATGCGTTCAACGCGAAGAAGTGAAAACGATTATCAAGAAGCTGTGCGATACCGTCTCGGAGCTTGCGTCCGGGATTTTGCCCGATAACGGGTGGCCGGAGCTGTTGCCTTTCATGTTCCAGTGCGTGTCGTCCGATTCGCCGAAGCTTCAAGAATCGGCGTTCTTGATATTCTCCCAGTTGTCGCAGTACATCGGCGAAAGCCTAATTCCCCACATAAAGCATTTACACGCCGTGTTCTTGCAGTGTTTGACTTCATCCTCGGGTTCCGATGTGAAGATTGCCGCGCTTAGCGCGGTGATTAACTTTATTCAGTGCTTGTCGAACTCGAGCGACCGCGATCGGTTTCAGGATTTGTTGCCCGCGATGATGCGGACATTGACGGAGGCGCTGAATGGCGGGCAGGAGGCGACAGCGCAAGAAGCGCTTGAATTGTTGATTGAATTGGCAGGGACAGAGCCGAGGTTCTTGAGGAGGCAATTGGTGGATGTGGTGGGTTCTATGTTACAGATTGCCGAGGCGGAAAACCTAGAAGAGGGGACGCGACACCTTGCGATCGAATTTGTGATTACACTTGCGGAAGCCAGAGAAAGGGCGCCTGGTATGATGAGGAAACTGCCTCAATTTATCAGTAGGTTGTTTGCGATATTGATGAAGATGCTATTGGATGTTGAGGATGATACTGCGTGGCATAGTGCGGAGACTGAGGATGAAGATGCAGGGGAGACAAGTAATTATAGTGTTGGACAGGAGTGTTTGGATCGTTTATCTATTGCGTTGGGCGGAAACACAATTGTCCCGGTTGCGTCAGAGCAGTTGCCCGCATATTTGGCTGCTCCCGAGTGGCAGAAGCACCATGCTGCACTGATTGCGCTTGCCCAGATTGCGGAGGGATGCTCAAAGGTATTGGAGCAGTCACTTCTTTTTCATTGGCATATCATTTTGTTGCATTAGTTTACCTGATGGTTCAAACACTAACTCATGTATGCAGGCAGTAGTATGCTAATCTAATAACTTGTATGGTCTTCTTATTTTGTATTATTTCCAGCACGTCCTTTATGTTTTCTATGAAGCAACAAATCAGTTTTAACTTTTTGTCCGGATTGCTTTGGCATTTTCCGTTTAACAGTCACCGGCAAGCAATTTTGTCCCTCTTCTTTGTGTTTAGCTTTATGGCTTCACTGCTGCAGGTGATGATTAAAAACTTGGAGCAGATTGTGAACATGGTTTTGAATTCATTTCAAGATCCTCACCCTCGAGTGCGATGGGCGGCTATTAATGCAATTGGGCAGTTGTCTACAGATTTGGGGCCAGATTTGCAAGTTCAATACCATCAACGGGTGCTGCCAGCTTTAGCTGCGGCTATGGATGATTTCCAGAATCCTCGTGTGCAGGTTAGTTGTTGGATAAATGTACATTTTATGTGCGCAGAAATGAATTTTAACTTTTCTTTGGTCCTGCATATATAATCTGCATGTTAAAAGCTGGCTTGTGCATGTTCTGAGTTACTTTTAGTCTTCTAGATATTTGATTTACTTTACCTTCAGATATTGATGCAATTGTCGGCCCTGAAATGTTATAAAGTTGGGGTTGTACTCTTTGAGCTTATATTTGTACGCGTCAACGGATCTTGGCTGTCTACCACAATTACTTTGTGCTTTGCATGAATTTGGTGAAGGTTTAATTTAGAGAACGAACTTATCAAAAAAAAATGTTTAATTTAGAGGACTTCCTTGAATGTCTAAAGTGCAGGGTTTGTGGGATCGATATATTTTTTCTTAAACCATCAAATGGGCATATCCACATTCTCAAAACTTTCTTTGGAGATCCTCTAATGGGGAATAGGGGGAATAGGCAATAGAGAGAAACAAACATATCCATAAGTCATTATTGTATTGCGAACCTAACCTTGCATAAGCACATCAAATGCGTCATTTTGCTGGATAAAACAGAACTTACATTAGTTTAAAAGTAATGACAAAACAATGACAAAACACTTATAAAAATTCTAAAGTGACTTTTTTAAAATCATATTTAATTTTTTTATAACGAAATAAATTTAAAAAGTAATATCATTTAAACTAATGTAAAAAAAAAACCTAAAGAAAAACATCTAAAAAACTATTCCACACACGAAACCTAGATTTTTAAAAGCCAAAAATTTTAACAGTAATACTATAATGATTATATTTATTGATTATATTTAGAAATCATTTAATGTGCTATCTTACACGTGGTACTTAAAAACAAATGGACATTTAGCATGAAGTCCCATTTTTTAGATTTGTTTAGAGTTAAGTCTTATTTTAAAACTCATTTTCTAGTAAGTCACTTTAAAATTTTTGTAAGTGTACTAACAATGACAAAACACTTATAAAAAACTCTAAAAAGCTATTCCACACACGAAACCTAGATTTTTAAAAGCCAAAATTTTTAACAGTAATACTATAGTAATTATATTTAGAAATCATATAATGCTGCATCTTACATGTGGTACTTAAAAATAAATGGACATTTAGCATGAAGTCTCATTTTTTAGATTTGTTTAGAGTTGAGTCTTATTTTAAAACTCATTTTTTAGATTTGTTTAGAGTTAAACTTATTCATAACCTAGATTTCTTCTTGGGCCAATTATTTATAAATTCCAAAGAAGAAACATTTGAGGTTGATGCGAAGTTGTGAACCATATGAATATAATGGATAATATGAAAAAATGGATCAAAAGTGTTGTGTGATGGTGGGATTCCAGTTACTCTTATGATGTATTGTATGGATATTGGGTGGATAAGCAACATATTGGAAACTGTGTAGTTTGAATGGAAATGTTGGGATGGTGAGTGGTGTGAGACGAGAATACTGAAAAAAATTGATGCATTTAGGTGAAGTTACTAGTGGCGAAAATGAAAATATAATGAGGGAATGTTGTAGGAAGGTATGGTCTTTTGTGACGCAAACCAGCTAATGTGTTGTAGGGAAAAAGTAGTTAGATTCACGTTAGTAGTGGTAGAAGATATAGTCAAGGCCAATGTGGTTGGGGTAGTAAGTCAAGATTGTCTTTACTTTGCCAAAGATATTAGAATTTGATGATTCTCGATTTTGTTCAAGGTTCAATTCACAATTCAAGCATAAATCGATATGATTTTATGGGTAGATGTTGTATTATGCAGTAGAAACAGTGGCGAATCATATAATTCATGGTTCGATGCACGATTCGATCCAAACTTTACGATTCATGTGATTTTTAGAATTATCGGGTATGAAAAATACAAAAATAGTTTTCATTCCTTTTTTTGGTGTGAAAATGCTTAACTATAATGTGGTAAGGTGTTTAATTTGAACATAGTTAATACCCATTCATAATATGTTAATCATATGATGATTAGAGAATTTACTAGTATTTGATTAGACTCAACATATTCTTAACCTTTAAAAAAAAATCCTCAAAAAATATGTATGGGGATTGATTGGAAAATGGTTGATCTAGGATCAAGAGAGTGATGTAGTAGTATACATGTATGAAACCAGCCCAAGAGTAGAGCCAATCAGAGGAGAAATCCAAACAAGCTTAGTTAATATACTCTTTAACTTTGTCCTGACTAATTTCCGCGGTGACCTTCAGGTTTCTCATGGGATCAATACTTTAGGATACTCCGAATTCCGTGCCTACATGGATATTTAAAGAAAACTAACTTATACACATGATTTTTCTATTTTTTTTGGTAAAATAAACGTAACTTGACTAATAATGGTCGGATTAGTTTGATTTGATAAGTACGAAAATGAATAAAAACGCATAATGTTATCACGGTGCACGAAAATGAACGAATGCATAGTGTCATCGCGGTGTACGAAAATAATATACCACCAAGGTTTTCATACATTTTCTTGAACAATATAATATACTCTTTAAATCTTTTTACGTTTAAACTAAAAAGTTGCATCATCATAAGTTTTCTTAATATTATGCTTTTTTAAAAATTTCTAGCGCCTGTTTTGAATGTTAAAAGAAAATGTACCGTGCCTTCCAAATGATCTTATAGTTAGTGGGATTTGCCCCCATTTCTTGGAGGAAAGCAAATGTATTTTCAATTAGGTGGCGTACTCTTGGCCTTATGTTATATTTATTGTATATTATTTGCCAAGATCAATTTATATTAGTTATATGAATTATTCAACAATCAACATCATTTTCCATATTATATATTGAATTTTATAATTCCCAATTCGATTCACAATTCAATTAGAATTTCAATTCATGCTTCATAAAATTAGAATTTCGATTTATGATTTATAAAATCAGGAGTTCGATTCACGGTATAATTCTTAATTTGACAACTATGGATAAGGATGCATCTAACCGACAATAAGTTCTTGTGATAACGGCTTGTTGAGTTGAGGTTGAGTTTGGAGGGCACTTCAGTTTGCTAAATGTGCAAGGAAACTCGGGAGTTTTTCAACTTTTTCTCCCACAAAAGAACCTGATAAGACAACCTCATGGTAAATTTTCACTGGCAACTAACACTGCACCAATGAGTGTCCTCTTGGCGCTTCACCACAGAGCATCATGTAATTCCCACAGGCATTCACAAGGCATCTCAAGTGTTCACGAACTCTAGCTCATGGTCCGGTGAGGCCTCAATCAAATAGGGATCCCTTTGTACACTGTTCCAACAAGAAATGAAAATGGTGGGTGTCATTTGTATGTTTTTCCAACATGTAAAGGGAAGCGCCTTAGTGTGCACATCATGCCAAGTGCACTTTAGAACCATACCTACAACAAAGCTATGATAGTTGGAGAACTCTTCCCATCTCATTGTAATGCCTATCCAGAGGTCCATTCCCTACAAAATGCTGACCTTTGTTGAAGACATGCTCCTTTTTCCTTCCCAAAATCTTACTCGTCCACAAAGTATTTGCTCTTAGAGCATATGCTACAAGGCAAGCATATGCTACAAGCAAGCATATCCTACAAGGCATTTTACTCTCCAATCTGCTGCAAACGAAGCAGAACCCTCCCCCAGAGACAAACAAATTGTACCCTAAACAGAAAAACGACAGTGTGTTTACACCTAAACAACACTTATACATTGATTTTCATATATGTGCATGCCATTTCATATTAAGACTGTGGAATGTTTGCATATGGGCCTGCAGCATCTTTGACATATGCACCCTGGTTGCATGCAATCTCAATGTTGGCATTGTTTCCGGTACAAACATGTTACACGCTACATTTTGCATTTTTGAGTTTCTTAAGCCCAACTTTGGGTAATTTGTAATCCCAGCATGTCTAGAAAGGTTCAATATTCCCCATTAGGATATATTACATTGTGCTCTATCAATAAGGAAAAGGAGATAATTAATTGGTTTTGAGAATAGAAAAAGCATGGGAATCTGTAAATTTTGTTGATGTACAAGGAAGAATGATGCACATATACTTAGATGCATGTCACCATGTGCCCTATTATTAGTGTACTAGTACTTGTTGCACACGCTATGTGTGTGCGATTTTAATTTGTAGCAAGAAAAATGTTAAATTTAAAAATTTTCGAAGAGGAGAGTTAAAGAGAGAAAGTGTGGTGATCTATAAAAAAACTGAAGCAGTTACAATCTGAGTACGAGCATAATCAATTGCAGGAAATAAGAGTAGTGGATTGGCGTGCTTTTCAAATGGTGCCCTAGAAATTTCAAACTAAAGTGGGTTGTTGAAATGGAATTTTGATGGGCATTTTGGGTAAAAAATCCACGTGACTTCAAATTTGAGGCACATCAAGTGAGTTCTCTTCTTTTATATAATAGTAAGATAGTATAGATGTTTATTCTACTTTGGGAACATTGTTAGTATTGATGGTAACCAATTGATTATTATTTTTGCATCTTAACATGAGCACATGAGGGGCTCATGTTATTTATACAAGTTAGGATGGGGTACACTGAAACCATGTGCACGTTTATAAGCTAATCAATTGGGTATATCCTTCACAAATCATGCTATGTTCTTATGGTATTAGATTTCGTGCTTTTAGAATGATACCGAGTTTTGATATACGCTAACAAAGACTCAAGTTTGTGTGGTGCACACGTATCCCATTGCTTAAAAAGTGATAATAAAATGCTAGTCAGGGACCATGCCAACTGCTCCTTGTCTCACCGAGGAACGTTTAGGAGGAGTGATATAGAACCAAAGATAAGGCAAGCAAGAACAGAGGATGAGAATAGAAGATGAAGAAAAAAGAAGAGAGAGAAGTGAAGAGATATTGGACGTGGGACACAATTCTAACACAAATTCCCATTCATCCAAATATGATGTTTATAATACCAAATGACTTGTTTATAGGCTGAGAGTACCACAATAGATAACAATCTTATAAAAAAGATCTGAACTAATACTCAACAAGTATCTACCTTTTACGATTGATGTTTATAGAAGAGAGGTTGGGATGAATTCTCAAAGTATATCTTTTTTGAGGTAAGGAGCGGAGATTGAGTTTGTTTTTGGTCGGATGTTTGGTGGGGAAAGTGGCTATTGCTTTGGCGTTCTCGGATATTTTTGCTATGGCTAGGATCAAGGATGCGCTTGTTGCGGACTATGCTCGAAAAGTCTCTGATCATGCTTCTGGGACATAAGGTTGAGGAGGAATGCTCAGAATTGAGAGGTGGACCAATGCTATTTTCTTTTTTAGGTCTCTTGTATGACTCTAGAGGTGGGGTTGGTGGGATGAATTTAGTGAAGTGGAGAACAGACCGTAGTGGACGATTTACAATTGGGTCCTTTTATGGGTGCCTTGTGTGAAACCGAAGTGGGTCTTTTCCTTGGAGGAGTATTTGGAAGGTGAGTGCTTCCTCGAAGGTGGCTTTTTTGTCGTGCACAATAAGATTCTTACTATTGATAATCTTATTTGGAGGGGCGTGTGTTAGAAAATTGTTGTTATCTATGTAAGAAAGAGGGTGAGTCTGTTGATCATCTCATTATTCACCGTGCCCTTGTGAGGGAGTTGTGGGGGTTCATGTTGTTTATTTTTGGGATTGATTGGGTGTTTGAGAAGGAGGTTGTTGGCGTTTTAACAAGGTGGAGAGGGGGTAGAGTGTTGTGAAGTAGGAGGGCTTGGTGCCTGGTTCAACATATTCCCGTTTTTGTAATGTTTGTATTTTCCTTCTTTGTACTCGAGTAGAGTAGATGATTTAGCACTAAGAGTGAACGGGAAGTTAGTCACACGGAATGAATGTTAGGGTAAGTTTGCAGTCCCGGGATGAGGAATGGATGGGTGTTCTCCACCTTACCATCTCCTCACATGTGGCAAGTTTCACCCCAATTGCTCACTGCCACATGGCAAAAACAGCTTTTTATTAACAAAAATCTCAATGGCCATTGTTCATAGGGGAAATTTCCAATACATGATAAAGTATAAGACTTACTTAGGCAGGAGTACAATACACCCTCTTTGGCATCTTTAATCCTTTTTTAGTTGCTTATAAAAAACCCAGTTTAACCCGAACTCTCTTCAATATTTGCATTTCTTTGTCATTTATTCACATATAGAAGCATTTTTTACTGAATGTTCAAATATTGTATCAGAGATGTTTATTTGTATTTCTCTTTTATTCAACATTATTTATATTGATTCTACACTAGTTTTGCAAAAATGTGTTGTTCACTTATGAATTTTTGAGGAATATCATATTCAATGGGATGAAACAAGTTTCGGACAACGAATTTGTGTAGAATCATTTGGATGACATCTTAGGATGAAATATCGAACTTCATTTTGCATTTCTTGATCCAGTCTTGATAGTATTAAATAACCTTTAATATAATTACCTGTCATGATATCTTTGTAACTTTTTTGCAGTGGAGCACTTGATATTTTCATATATACAGTTTGTGACAATTTTGCTCTCCCTCCAATTATTTTTTATTCCGTAAATTTTTATGGGAATATCTCAAGGTGCATGAATATGCTATACTAATCTCTTGTTCTGCAATTGGAGACAAATGTTTGTGTTATTTTTACCCCTTCACTACTTGCATTCTCACAGGCACATGCTGCTTCAGCCGTACTCAATTTCAGCGAGAACTGCACTCCAGATATTTTAACTCCATACTTAGATGGTGTAGTGAGCAAACTGCTCGTACTATTACAGGTATATCAGTAGAAGGATTACCACTGTATTTTTTATTTTTTATGGGACAATTCCTAAATAGGTTTATAATCAGCATGGCAAACAAATGGTTCAAGAGGGGGCCTTGACTGCATTGGCATCAGTTGCTGATTCATCTCAGGTATATAAATTTGTACATGTTCTTGAATTGTATGTTTCCTGGCTATGTTGTGATTGACTCATAACTCCTGGTGGATCATTAGGAACACTTCCAAAAATACTATGATGCAGTTATGCCTTTCTTGAAAGCTATCTTGGTGAATGCAACTGACAAATCGAACCGTATGCTTCGCGCCAAAGCCATGGAGTGCATTAGCTTGGTTGGAATGGCAGTTGGGAAGGAGAAGTTCAGGGATGATGCTAAGCAGGTATGTGGTCTGTGTGTATATACACATTCATACTAATTTCTCTTCCTCTGTTATTGAGAGGAGAACAACCACCAAAAATAAAAATAGAAGAACAAAAAGGGAGTTGATTTTGTTGCATCTGAAGTGTGCATCGGGTTTTGGGCAGGCACGCACACTTGTGGCTGTGCATTCATGTGAAATTGGTGTCATTTCATTCTTCTGATTTCTGGTTATTTTGTAGATTACCCTTTTCTACAGCTACGTAATTTTGTTATATTGTTGACTTTCTCTATCTGGAGTTTGTAATGCATGGAACCTACATGGGTTTGTGCTGCAATTGAGGATTTTTTAGTATCCCTTTCAAACCCACTTGTTTTTGCTGAGTGTAGCATCTTAATTTTGTTATTATTGTAGCGTGATTAATATAATTTTATATCATTTTGCATTTTTGTACAAGGTTATGGAAGTGCTAATGTCGTTGCAAGGATCTCAAATGGAGACTGACGATCCTACTTCAAGTTACATGCTACAGGTATGTGTCCAGTATTGAATCATAAGCTGGAAGAAGCATTTGTTTTTTACTTTTTTATGCCTGAGCTCTTAGTATAATAAATTTCAATGTGACCTAGGCATGGGCCAGGCTTTGCAAGTGCTTGGGACAGGATTTCCTACCTTACATGAACTTTGTCATGCCTCCATTGCTTCAGTCTGCTCAACTTAAACCTGATGTAACCATCACGTCTGCAGATTCTGATAACGAAAGTGATGAATCTGATGATGAAAGGTTTGTTCTTTTTCTCTAAGTCAATTTTACACAGGCTATGCCAAGAAGATATATTGGTGGTGGTGACCTAAAGTGATGGGCCGATGGGTATCTGCACCCTGTGGTTTGGCATGTGTTTGAATCATGGGAATCAGCTTTTCCACGAAGTTTTTTTTTTGGGTTGTTGGGGGCGGGGGGTGGGGTTTCTTATCTATGACCTCTCAGATACCCTGCTAGCCTTGGCATCTGGGTAAGACGAACTATGCTAGGAAGATTTAGTAAGTACTAAGGAAGCTTGAGTTTGAATTTTTCCTGAGTGCCTTTTTTCTGGATTGAAGTTATGACTTACAATTATCGTGAAATATTTAGTATTCTGTCCATCCCATTTATGTGCTGAGCTTTCCAAGGTGAGGACATTTTTATATATTTAGCATTAAAGTATAATCTCTGCATAGTCTACTACAAATGAAATGTGGAGGGGTATTTTTACCTTGAACTTGACATTGGTTCAATGCTTGAACCTTGTTCTACGCATTATGCTTGTGTGTGTATACGGAGCACCATTGCACAGTTCCTTATTCGTATCAATGCACGTTTTCTTTTGATGCAAAGTTTGGATGCATATAAATCACTTCCAATGAGCTGTTATGTAAAAGAATTGTCTTCTTGAGGTGTACTAGATCTGACGTCTTTATAACCTTGACAAGTGAAACTACCAAGTGACTATGGTCTCCACGTTGCTGGGATAGTTGGATTCCCTGGGTTTAAAAAGGTAAGGGGTGTTGTGAGCAGCCTAGTGAACCCCGAGTTTACCTTATGGGGTGAGTCCAACGGAGTTGACACAACATAGAGAGCAAAAGGCAAATAAAGTTGAACATTTGTTAATAACATGTAGCAGATGGTAGCCATTCTCAGTACCCATAAAAATATAAAGTGCTTCCCGACTTTTTTGTTTACATATTGGTAAAAATGTTCAATTGGATGAAATGTTTCTTTTGCCAAGAGTCCGCTAAAGCACTTGTCTGTATTAGCTGTTCAGTTTTTTGTTTCGTGGAAATCATCTAAAAATCTTTGTATGCTATGAAAGTGGGGGTGTTATGAACAGTTTTTAAGTAGGATTGTAGTCACTGTTTGTAAAATTGTATTATTTTGACCTTCTTCTATAAGACTCTCCTGTTTGCTTCTGTTGGGCTTTATATATTCTGCTCAGTTTCCTGTCTCAGTAGACGAGATCAAGTCAGAAAGATATGTTATAGTGTATTGGGGCCATTACGATCAGCCATCAACTTGACTTCATTTTCTTGGATAACTATTGTTGGAAATCTAGTATTTTTTAATCTTGCTTCTGCGTAATGAGCACTAGCATTCATGGCATTCCTCTCATGTTCCATCCACATATCTCTCCCCAAGTTATTTCTTATTCACTACACCATTCATCTCTGCTTTTGGCAAACTTTATCTTGCACCATCAGTGTACATTGTTTTAAAACCCTTGATATTGGATCCTTTTGGTTAAAGAGCAAAAAATGCGGGACCTTTATTTCTTGTGTAGAATCAGAAGATAATTTCTGTGGGTTGAGGTTCATTGTTGGCCTTCACAAATATTGAATGCTGCAGCCTTTAATTCGGGTGATATGTAAAGAGAAAAGTGGTATTTTTTTTAAAAGAGTTATACCAAAGAAAACTTATTGTAAAAAACCTACTTGTCTGTAGGGATTCCTTGAATTTTTCCTTTTAATTGTTGTGTTCTTCTTAGAAGTCTCCATCAGAAAGTGGAACTTTAAATTTGGTTGTTTCTAGCTATCCTGGACGGTATTTGATTAAGTTTGTGACCATAAGGGCAATGCTTATGTTTCTCACTGTGGTCCAGACTATTGGGCCTTTCTTTGTTTCTCTGTGTTTTTCCACCTCTGTGAAGTGTTGAGTTCTTATCGTTGCTTGAGGTTACTTCTTAAAGTCATTCTGCAGATTTGAAGTTATTGAGGGTGCTTGTGTTGCTGAAAGGTATTTGTGGTGTTGAAAAATGCTGTATGTCTATTGCAGTATGGAGACCATTACATTGGGGGACAAAAGGATAGGGATTAAAACTAGTGTCCTGGAGGAGAAAGCTACAGCTTGTAACATGCTCTGTTGCTATGCTGATGAGTTGAAAGAAGGTTTCTATCCATGGATCGATCAGGTTCGTCATGATGCACCATGATTTTTTTGCTGTTTTTTTCAGGCTGTTTAATAAAAGTGATACTAGCCAAATGCTATTCGACAGGTTGCTCCAACTTTGGTACCACTTCTGAAATTTTATTTCCATGAAGAAGTTAGGAAAGCAGCTGTTTCTGGTATACAGTCAATTATAGTTTCCCATTGTTTTTCGTTGTATTCCAGTAATGTTGTAGTTATGCTGAATATTTCTTGGGGTCAACTATTGTGTTTTCAGCCATGCCAGAGCTTTTGCGTTCAGCAAAGTTAGCAGTAGAGAAAGGGCTCGCTCAAGGTCGTAATGAGTCCTATATTAAGCAGTTATCTGACTACATAGTTCCAGCTTTGGTGGAAGCTTTGCATAAGGTGGTAGTTGTTTGTAATTGAATGATTCCATTTCTTGCTGTGCTAACTTAATTGTTGCGACAATATTTTTCTTCTAGCTCGGGAACTGAAATTTAATTGTCTTCGAATTGTAGGAACCTGATACAGAAATATGTGCAAGCATGTTGGATGCATTGAACGAATGTCTAAAGGTTTGTCAATTTTGGTAACAAGGTTACGTCGTATTATTATTTATTCATAAGTGATATCATATAGAGTGATACTATTTTATTTACCTCTGAAAAATAGATCGGACACTGTTTGATATTGGTGACTATTTTCTGTGGAAAATATTATTTACTTTTTGATTATAGACTTCTTTTTTCCTCTTATAGTGAATAATTCTTATTTTGCCCTTAATAGAAAATAATTTGTAATTCAGTGCACTTGCTTTACGAATAACACTCATGTTTGGGAACTGATTCTTAATGCTGGTTCATTTTGTTTTACACTGTCATTAAATTTCTACATTAAATGTGATAACATCTATACCCGTTTTGAGTATGAAAGTATCTATGGAAACATATTTACGGGTCCGAGGAGATCGCTTATCAAGATCGGAATCGAGAACATTACAAAGGCAACACAACCGAATACTTGAGGAGTGCGAGAAAATAAGGAAGAGGCAATATATAATAAAGAAAAATGAGACTTCTAATTGAGAAATGCAGAAGGCATACAATTAATGAGGTGGCACTTAGTAAGAACGTCACGCCAAAAATGTTTGGGTATTGTCATTTTGAAAATGTAAAGTATGAGCAATATCTTATAAATAATGATGCTAAAGCTCTGCCACAACATTTAACTGAGAAGTCCGAGCTTAACTTATCTAATGAATAATACCACGATCAAAACAAAAGAACTCAATAGTAGACTGTACATATTCTAAGGCATTATCAGATGAAAAGATTTTAATGCACATGCCAAATTGTGCAAGTATTTTTGTCTCTTGTGCAGGGGGTATTCGTAACTAATTCTAAGGCATTATCAGATGGAAAGATTTTAATGCACATGCCAAACTGTGCAAGTATTTGTCTCAAGTTTTGGGAGTCTCCCCAACTAGTTTTGGGGAAGATCCTCAATAGCGGTGACCCTTACAAGTCACCTCTTGGATATTCGATTTAGACATAATTGCAATGGTCCAAATAACCACTCCTGCACCCTATTCGAACCCACCAATAGCATTGGGAGAGGCACCCCACCGCCGCTTAGCATATCCATTTTCACAGGCGTTCGGAAATGAAATATAAGATCAAAATCCATCCGTTTATTTAAATCCAGAACGAGGGCTTATTCTATTCATGGAGCGAAACCTAATGGATGAAATAAGGCTAAGTAGACACCTATCTGAGAATTGGAAGGATAAGGGTTTGTAGGTTTTTGTGAAAGGGATGCTATTGTTATGTTATTGCAGAAAAGGAAAAAAGAATTCTTTTATTTGATGTCAATTCATCTGCACTTGCATTCCTTGTAGAGGAAGGCTAATTGCATATTGGCTGGGAGTTGTATGAGCAGTAAAGTCCATGTACTGCCCCGTGAGAAGGGCGGCGGACAAAAATGGCCTTGTTGTACCTCACTACCATATTCAACAGGGTTTGCTCATTTTTTCGGAGAGTATGCCAATATGATCTTAATGAGGTGTAGGGATTTCCATTTGACATTTGTTGGGCCTCACTCTTCGGAGGCCTGTGTCCCGGTGTTTTGTGCAATATCTTGCTCCGACCATAGACTAGTGGTAGGTTGTCCAATGCAGCTTTCAAAGAAGGATAACCTACTGTGTAGGCATAACAATGAATCGCAACGAGAATCTTAAGATAACCTATCTAAGACTAGGAAGGAGATCCTCAGTAGTGGTAACTCTTTCACTCTTTCATGGATTGATACATATGCCGAATGCCTATACGGGACAGTTGACTCTTGGATCTGGAACTTGGAGGTTTGTATTCAAATATGAAAGGTTTTCCTACCCAGACCTAGTAAACTAACTAGCCCATGAAATGGAATAACTTCGTGGATCGATTGAAATAACCAGATTCAATTGACAAGAAAATTGGCTGAGTGCATTGTGGTATTCGACCATTTATATAGAGAGTTGAATGGGGTAACTAAGAATCTTTAAAATGTCAAAATCATGGGCTCACCCGAGCCAAATAGATCAATGTTTGAATTGCTATAGAGATGTCCATACTGCCTAAACAACCGGTGGTGTTTTCGTTTGTAAACACATATCAATCATCGAAGGTTTCCAAAGGCGAACGCCAAACCCTACCATCCTTGAGGAAATAATTGTAATAAAGGGAAAAATTGTAATAAAACATCTCGTTAAATGAGCCTCTGTTACTATTGACTTAGGGAAAAACCAACTATTATAAAAGAAGACAATTATGGTGCAAAACTTAACTTGTTCAAGTGATGTGAATTGAAAGAAGTATGAGCGAATCTAAAGCAAGCATATCGAAGTATAGTCTCAGGAAGAAAGACAAGTCTTCGGAAGCTTCAACATACTACGGAAGTAGTTAACAAAGTTAAAAAAATAAAAATATCTCTTAATATTGGGAGTACGAGAAGAATCTCAAATGTTAGTGTGGACAACATTCAGAGACTCTGACTAACGATCATTAATACTATGAGGAAAGGAACCATGGTGATATTTTCCAAACTGAGAAGCCTCACACTCTAAAGTATACATAGGACTCAAAAATTGAACAACTGACTTCAGCTTGGCCAGAGAAGGATGGCCCAAATGAAGATGCCATTGAAAAGAAGAAATGAAGCACCCAACATGAAGGCAGTGGTCATAGATGGCCGATTGATAACTAAAAATATAAGTTGTCTTTCACATGGCCCAAACCAATCATCTTTTTGGTGTCTTAAAAACACAAGTAGAAGAAAAAGTTATGGAACAATTTAGGGCTTTAATTAATTAATTAACAGAAAGCAAATTGAAAGGAATTTAGGATCATACAAACTAGACGATAAAGGAAGAGTTGGACTGAGATGGACATCCGCCTTTGGACGAGGCGAGATGACCCATCGGCTTAAACAATTTGATGTTGAATATGAGCCAATTAGAAAATAAGAATTCAGTATCAGACACGTGGGAACTGGCTCAAGAATCAATGACTCATGACATAGACGAAATAGCTACACATTCAACATTACTTGAATTTGTTAAAGTAGCACTAGAAGACGAAGGATAAATATCTAACACTAAGCTTAGTAGTAATGAGTGTGTCATGAGAACTAGAATTAGGCGCCACCTGAAAAGATAGAACGTTGGAATTGTGGGTACACATTAATGACGTGATGAGCATAGTCGGGTTTTCCATACTTTTTCAACAGCAGGGTTCCGTATGATTAGTACAACCACAATTCTCACACTTTCTATCACTATGGCTACTTGAATGACCACCATCACCTGATCCACCATGGTTACCACGACCACTACGAGGGCCACTATGAACATTGCCATGTACACCACTGCCAGGAACAACAACCAGTTGAACCAAGGAAGAACATAATAACCTTGAATATGCATTACTAGCCGTGGGCAATGTCTCATTGGCAAGAATCTAATCTTTGAAGCCCCGCAGCTCAGGATTCAAATTAGATAATAAAGATGCTAGCATAAAATTCTCCCAATGATGCCTCTTCTGCATTAAATCAGAGGTAAAAGGGCGATACTTTCATAATTGATCCCAGATACTCTTTAGACTATTATAGAGTATTCAGCCAGAGATTTACTAGATTACTTAATGGTAAAGATTTGCTCTTAAAGTTCATAAACTTGCTAGACATTAATTTGATTGGAGAATGAGTCTGTAAAAAAGCCTCAAATCTTCTTTGATGTATCACAAAAATTCTACAGTACGGGCAACGTTGCCTCCAAACTGTGCCATAATCAATCCATAACAATTGAATATGTACTTTCTCAGTATGTAAATTTAGAATTTCCATGTGCATAAAGGGCATCTAAGATGTAACTCAATCGCTTCTTTTCGTTGAAAAAAACTTTAAATGTGTGAGCACAAATAATTAAAGCCCATTTAGATGCTTAGATGTAACAGATCTGGGCATACAATCATCTTTCATAACAGCCATAGAAAAAAACGAACCTAACAAGGAAGAAAACCTTCAACAGACCAGAACCACACCAAAAATCAAGACACCCAAGTTAAAATGAAGCCAAAAGGATAATGCTCCCTTGTAAAGGCCAATCACGAACTGCAGCAACCCAATAAACGCTCTTGAAACCAGAATAGGAATGTTGATTTTCCCCCCAAAGAAATTGAAGAGCCAAACAACATAAACCACAAAATCAACAGCAAATAGGACCCATACCAGGATATCCGACACCTATAAGAAGGATTCCAAGCAACGAAAACACCAAATCTTGTGCCAATCTGAAGATTAAAAAAACATAGCTGATATAATAAAAAGCAACAACATAGAAGATCCTTAAAACAACTCCAAAAAAATTGAAAAAAGCGCCATGAAGAAGAGGAGATGAGATTGGTCGACGACCATCGCCATCCGTACAGTTGATGACTTAAACATGATGTCATTGTTGAGATGTTGACATTAACTGCTCTATTTGCCTAAAAAAATTCTGGTTATCAGATGTATATGTACCGAGCACTATCGAACGCTCTGATAACAAATTAAAGTGCATGAAATTGAAGACTTGGGGTTAATTAGTCTCCCTTCCTCTCACATCTATTTATATAAAACACACGACGACACAATTACAATAATACCATTAAGACAGGAAAATAAATACTATACTCACTCTTGTAACTAAGAACAAGAGGACAATTACTTATCATATTAGGAGAAACAAAAATTTTGGATTTCTGGGGACTAATTTTAAGGCCTGAGATATGGCTAAACTCCTCCATACTTCAATTATAACATCACAATATAGGGTGTATGCTTTGTGCTTTCTGATAATGGGAAGACCTTTACTGTTTTCATTTATATTTCATTTTGAAGCTCTTGATCCTCATTGTGATTTCTGCTTTCAGATTTCTGGACCTCTCCTGGGTGAGATCCAGGTCAGGAGCATTGTGGATGAGATAAAGCAAGTGATCACAGCCAGCTCAAGCAGGAAAAGAGAGCGAGCAGAGAGGGCCAAAGCTGAAGATTTTGATGCTGAGGAGGGAGAATTAGTAAAAGAAGAAAATGAACAGGAAGAAGAAGTTTTTGATCAAGTTTGTCTTATACTAATCATTTTTTAGTGTCATGAATATCATGCTCATCTTGATTTTATGGATCTAATAAAATCTCTCTCTCTCTCTCTCTCTCCCCTCCTAACAAACTGATTTCATGATTCAGGTAGGTGAAATTTTGGGAACTTTAATAAAAACATTCAAGGCCTCTTTCTTGCCCTTCTTTGATGAGCTGTCATCATATCTGATGCCTATGTGGGTAAGTTCTACAAGCTACCCATTCTTGTTTTATGCATTTTTGTGTTTCATCTAGGTCTTGCATTGGCTCACTGGTATATTCCATTGTCTATCTTTACAATACTCTTTAATGATTTGATTTAGCATCTTGTCAATGTTGAATTTTGCGCAAACAATTCTTTTACTTCGTGCTTCATTATTTTCATTCTTTGATTCAGGGAAAGGATAAAACAGCTGAGGAGAGAAGGATAGCTATTTGCATCTTTGATGATGTTGCGGAGCAGTGTCGTGAAACAGCTCTGAAGTAAGTATTCCCTTCAGATTGTTTACTTAGGAATATGAAATGCTAATGTGTCTATTCATCCAACTGTTCTGCATGTGGTGACCAGATATTATGATACATATCTTCCTTTCCTTTTGGAAGCTTGCAATGACGAGAACCCAGATGTCCGACAGGTATGCACAAACTACAGTCTTGAATTTATTCCCTAAGCGGCTCTTGCTGTTGATTAATTTTGAAACAAGTGGGTTTTTTTAGGCTGCTGTATATGGACTTGGTGTCTGTGCAGAGTTTGGTGGTTCTGTTTTTAAACCTCTTGTTGGAGGTACAATATGTTTCCACGCATTCTGGAGTTAATTTCCTTTTATATTCTATTTGATTTCACCATTTTTTTCCCAAACTTGTTCAGAGGCTCTTTCAAGGCTAAATGTTGTGATAAGAGATCCTAATGCATTGCAAGCTGAAAATGTAATGGCATATGATAATGCTGTTTCTGCTCTGGGAAAAATATGTCAGTTCCATCGTGGTGGTATTGATTCAGCTCTGGTAAATCTATTTTCTGATTTATTTTTGCACAAGTCTGGTAGTCAAGCATGAATGTTGTTTTTATTCTTACTATTACCATTATTATTTCTTTTTGGAAAATGTTGCTTCGTTGATTCATTTGATTCACTTCGGAACCTGAATAAGTTGTTAAGAATTTACTATTAGTAGCTTAGGATGTGATGTGGGCTACTTTGCTTAAACAAAAAAGATCTAGATATGTAAATCGTTAGGTGTTTCATTAATCAGCATGCGTAACCTAAATGTTTAATGCCTTGAGGTTTGGAAAGAAGTGTCTATTGAATTTTCCCCGTCTTATTATTTAGATCCTCGAAAACAAAATGATTACCGCCTGGTAACTCTTTTTGTGCAGATTTTGTATATGATTTTTGTCAACTGCATGCTTCCCTAATTGCAGTAATTGTTATCGAGGTGGTTTCGTTAATGATTAAATTTGTTTTCGTTCGGGAGATTGCACCAGTTAGTCTCACATTTTTGCTTCTCATGATGCGATGGTCTAAGAGGGAGCATTTCTTGATCCCTGAGAGCCATTATTGCTGTATTTAATGGTTTCTTTTCATTTGGGAGATTGCACCAGTTATTCTTACATTCTTCACTTCTCATGATGTGGTCGATAAAGAGGAAACATTTCCCGATCCTTGAGAGTCATTATTGCCATATTGAAATGTGTTCCTTTAATTGATGCTCTTGAACTTATTTCTTGTGAGTATGATGTTGCTTTTGTTGGCATTTCCTCATGCTATAGGTGCTGAGATTTTGCAGGTGGTTCCCGCGTGGTTAAACTGTCTGCCAATAAAAGGTGATTTGATTGAGGCCAAAGTTGTCCATGACCAGCTGTGTTCTATGGTTGAGAGGTAAGGACTTCAGCTCTTCTGCACTGTTAGCGGCTTCTGCCATCATCTATTTCTTTTGTTTTTCTTCATAGCATCTCCTTACAATTTTAACTGATATATTTTTCAGGTCAGATAGGGAACTTTTAGGTCCTAACAACCAGTATCTTCCTAGAATTGTTGCAGTATTTGCAGAGGTTAGTTTTGTATCAGTTGATTTGGCATCTTTACTTTTTAGTTATGAACACTCGACTCAACAGGCCACTGTCCTTGTTAATTGGGGTCAAATTAATCTATTTTCTCTACTTCTGTTGAAAATCATATGTACATACATGCAGAGTTGTCAAACTTGTACGATACTCGATACTTATCGCATGATGCGTATCGATTCACCAGGTTTTCTTTACGTATCGTTCAGTTGTGTCGCCATTTGTAGAAATCGATCGATACAAGTATGTATCATGCGTGATAGATTGAATCGGAACTAGCCGAACGATCTACGATACTCGCAGATCCACTTTAAGAACGAAAATGGGTCGGATCGCGACAGACTCGAATGTGAAAAACTCAGATTTCGGTAAATAAATTCATTTTTTCCTTCATATCATTGTTACAAACAAAGACCGATCCATTTTTGGAAGATCTAAATTGTTTTACTTGAGTTTTAACGAGAAATACATCGAATTTGCAAACCCGAATATTCATTGGTTTTTGGTGGTTCGTTGAACATTTGACCTGAAAAAATTGAAGTTTGTTACGGGGCTTCGTAAAAGGGTGACTTCTTGTGTGTGTGTGTTTTTTTTGTTTGTAACTGAACATACATGAGTCGTTTTTCTATTTGTCTGTGTTATGTAAATGTGAAACTATGTACCAGTAGTAAAAGTCATCTCCCAGAGATTTTTAACTTTAAGATGCCGACAAAGACCTATTATTTTACTCGTTTGGCTTCTAATCTTTGTTGAAGGCTGGTTATTTGCTTCTTTATTTAAAAAGACATGGAATTTTTGTTATTGAATTTGAATTAGATGTTTATATTTGCCCCTTTTTTTGATGGGATATTTGGTATTGAACATTTGAACTATCTTTAACGAAATAGGTTATATATCTTTGCTTCATTTTTGCAATATTTATAATTTATAAATGTTATATAATTTTTATTTAAACTTTTTTTAGTATCTAAAAAAACTTAAGAAACACGTCACAAATGATATGATACACGATACGGAAGAAAACGATTTAGGATTCGATACACGAGTTGACAACTCTGCATATATGTCTTGAAAGCAATCTTATCCTTTCTTATTGCTTCAACCAATGTCCTTGGCCTAACATCTCCACCCAGCCTTACATTGGTCACAAGAACATGTTCGAGTTTGCCCACTTATTACATATCCTTGTTCACCATTCCAGTCCTTGGTGGTTAAAACAGTTGGAAAAGCTGCAACGCAACTAACTTCCTCTTTTTTTTTGGGTGGGGTGGGCTACCACAACCAATCTTTCTTGCACAATGGGACGATTACGGATGGGTTTTTCGTTTGATTGATTGGGATGTGGTTTGTACCCATTTAGAGTGGGATGGCTGGGGATCAGGCTACCAACTTTGGACATATGCGTATGAACGTGATTGTTAATGGATGGAAGTGTTAAGAGCAAAATATGGGGGTGTATGGGGAGATTGGATGTCTTCAATATAGTCCTTACAGTGGACCTCTGGAAGTGTGTAAGAAGGGGTTTCAGATTCACATGAGACTTGCGGTGGAAAATGTTGTGAGGGCTTGTTTTGGTGCCATTCATGGTGGGGGAGGAGATGTTGCAGGTGAGGTTTCCCACCCTTGCAAGGATTGTAGTGGATGGAGTGTAGCAGTTAGAGGTATCATTGAAGAGGAGCACAGATCATATTTTCTGGGACATTGCTTTTATTTGGGATTTCAATGAGTAGTGGGAGGTAGAGGAGTTGTTGGCCCTTATTAGGTTTTTATACGAGGGTGTGATGTGTTGGTCAAAAACTATGTTTGAAAAGGGCGAAGTGAATAGTAGTGTATTGGGGTTCGTAGATGCCTAATGTTGTGTTTTTTGTGTGGACAAGGGTTCATGGTAAGATACTTACCATCGATAATCTCATTCGAAGGAAGCAAGTTCATGTACTGTTGTATGTGCGAGAGAAAGGGGGGAACTGTGGATCACCTCTTGCTTAATTTCTAATTGGGTAGAGAGCAATGGTTCCTATATGTGTGTGTGTGTATACACGTATTTATGTGAAATGGGTTTTTGGTTGAATTGTGATTAAGCTGGGGGAAGAGCTTGAGTTGATGAGGAAAAAGAAGGCTTGGTGTTATGTTGTGTTTTTAGCAAGAATAATGTGTAGTGTAAAGTTTGCATTTCGCTGAGTATTACATAAAGCAAAACAGTGGAAAAGCAGAGCCAATCATCTCAACAAAAGTATAGTTTGAAATAGGGTTAAGTACACCCTTCTTTTATTTCAGAATTAATGGGTAAATATTTGGGTGGTGGTGGGTGTTGTGTATTTTATTGAGAATAATACATGTACTGTAAGATTTGCATTTCCTTAAAGAATTATAAAGAGCAAAACGGTGGAAAAGTGTTTCATCTCGACAAAAGTATAGTTTGAAATAAGGTTCAAGTACGCTGTTGGTCCCCAGTATTTCAGTTTTGTCAGTTTAGTCCCTAAGAGTATCGAATTTGGGCTTAAATTGTTCAATTGCTAATGCTTGCCAACAGAGGTTAAATTGACTTAGTTGATGGGTATTTTGGATATTTCATCTTAACCCCGGAGTGCATTTGAGTCCATTTTGGACATCTCTTTACGAACTTTTTCCCTCTCATGGGAACTTGTAAATAAAACCCTACAAATTTTTCTGTACACTTCAGTTTGGTAATGTTTACAGTTTTCAAAGTTTTGTTTACAATGAACATAAA